>JANIJG010006325.1:0-23117 GCA_024611175.1 Megaceryle torquata | reverse complement strand
TCATAACAAAACACAAACAAACACACAAACAAACCAAAAACCAAAACCAAACCAACATAAAAAAACCCTAAGCAAACAACACTTAAATTAGATGGTTTACTTGTTTTGCTATTCAATTATCACTACAGGTGTATATTTCAATACTGCTACTATCCCAATGTCTGTGTCCAATTCAAATTGAAGGATTCATTTAGAGGAGCATCAAAACTGTAGAATATTTTTCTAGTTCAGGACTCTGAAATTTTGTATCTAATTAATTTCAGAGTGGTATATCGAAATTAATTTTCTTTCTCTAAGTATATGATAAGTCGATGAGGAAAATGACGACCAGGGTGCTACATGTACTATTATATAAAATAAGACTTGTATGAATTACTGTACTAAAAAAGTTACTTTAATGGAAACTTACTCCAAGTAAACTTGATATTAAGCATTTTTTTTCTCTCCTAAATGCAGGGCATTGGTCAAAAAACCCATCAAACAATTAAAAAAACAAACAAACCCATAAAACTAAACCCACTTGTCAGCCTCAAAGAGGTATGTATAGTTTGTGAGCTTTTTTCTAAACACCCCCGTACATCCTCAATGCAAACAACAAAGGCAATAACAATTATCTATTGTAGAAGCAAGCCTATTGTTAGAACTGATGTTTTCTGTGGTTTTGGGGAAACTTTTTTATCAGACAGAGATTTGGATAGGAAAGATGGGTATTGGCAAACAGCATAGAAGTCTAAAACCCATAATTTTTTAATTTAAAAGCTCAGAAGAAAATGTATTAGGAATGATGAAGAACTCTTGAGACAGCACTTGAACTGAAATACTATAGGAATAATAAGTTCAGTGACAACATATGTAGCCTAGGTTTTTTGAAAGCACCCTTTTAAAGTTAATAAAACTTAAATAAAATTTTATTCATGACTTTTTCAATCCAACACAGATCACAGATTTTTTTTTCATATATACTCTCAATACTTTCTTTTGGGAATATAAGGATTTGAACACTAAAACTCTAGATTCTGTGTAGAAGCTTGGCTAAAAGTAAATGTGGTTAATGTAATAAAATGAGGTATTTCATCTAGATATCACAAGGTTTAGCAGGATGTTTCCTTCCTTTACATCTGGTTATATCTGTTTCCCAGACAGCTGTTCACTTATATGCAAAGAGGAGGTAACTGCTTGAAAAATAGTATCTTCTCCTAAAGAAAAATGGTGAAATGGGGGGTGGGGCAGTTGAGACAAAGGGAGGAATTTCGGGTAAACACTTCAGCTGCCTTAAGCAAATGTGAGAGCAAATGAAGTTTTCTTTTGGAAGCTCAAGTTGTCACCGTGTATCAGCATGAAGCAACTTACGCTGTATTCGGTGACACATCTAAAAATTGTTTTATTTCCTAAAAAATATTGTTGGGATTCAATAACTGTTATTGTACAACAGATCTGCTGCAACTGTAGATGTGTCAGTATTCCTTTACCTAACCCATTGACACAGTTTTTGAACACTGGAGCATGTCCTTTTTCACACAATTGCCTGTATAGATAAAGCATTAGCTGTGGAGCTGGGAAATCATACAAACTTAAACCAGCTCTAGTTTAAGTGATAAGATATTAATTTGTGCCATTGGAGCCTGTTTTTCAAATGTCTTCACCATCAACTAATTTCAGATGAGTTAATCTCTCGGTTAGGCATCAGAATTAAAAACTGCTTTAAAAATGGTCACAGCTGATAAAAATGAGACTGGTATTTATACTTCAGTAACATTTTACTGAGTATGGTGTATATGCAGTATATATGGTTGTGAAAATATATCTCTCTTTTCCACTTTTTTGAGTGAAATAGTTCTCCATTTTATAACAAAATATATAATATAGTTAGTTCATTCCTGGCTATTCCTCTGTTCTCATGCTGTTCAACACCTGGTTGCTAACATATTGTTATTACCATTGCTAGACCTTCAATAAAAAAATACTTCAGAATTTGTTGTGTTTTGTGGGTTTTTTTTTTTTTGGTTTGGCTTGTGTTTTTCCTTTAAAGAAAAAAGAAATAACTCCATATTTCTCAGTCAAGCACAAGAATACATATAAGTGAATTTTATTTCTGTTGCCATGAAAAAGATTTTAAATATGAGACGCCATTCTACAGATGGTGAATGTCAGAACACAAATCACAGCTGTGTGTAATGTTGTTCTTCACTTCTGCATACTACACCTTCCTGGGTATACTCCAGTTTAATAATACTTTGTCATTTTAAAGTCATTAAGCAGTCTCTGAAGAAGTGGGCAGTATATATTATCCCTTTTAATACTTTTTTTTTTTTTTTTTTTCCTTCTGAATACAGATGGAGACTAAATTATAGCTCACTAAAAGGGTGAAAAGAACAGAAAAAACCTTACAATATTTTTTCTCTCAATCCATTACTGGAGAAGCACAATGGACCCTGAACTACTTGGTATATTTTTAATAAAAAATCAAGAGAACCAGAACAAAAACATATTAAAAAAAATTAAAAATTAGTTAAGTACCTGCTAAAACAAGCAGGCCAAATCCAAAGGCCACTGAATTTTAAAGGAACTGTACAGGATATTAGTTTTACGTAATTTGTGTGTAGAACAGAATAAGTGAAATAAAAATATTTTCCACCACAAGTCAGTACCAAAAGTACCAAAACATGCATAGATCATAGTATTTTGAGAATGCCAAGTACAGTTTAATTTCTTAACTTACTCAGTGGAGCCGCTCATCTAAGAAAGACTTCCCAAAGTGGGTCCACAGAGCCTCTGTTGGCAAACTTTTATTCACAACGGTTGTTGCATAGTTTTCAGAGAGAGATTATTCATCAGCCACAAATCAAAGATTGTAGCTATCACTTGCGCAATCTGCTATGCTTTCTAGACCAACCAGAATAGGATTTATTTACACTTTTGGGTTTCCACGTGTTTCCATACATTCTGTGTAAAGGAGTCCTGTGACATAGATTTCATAGACATTTCCCTCCAAATGCAAACAGTATTCATCCAGTCTCAGTTGTTTTAGTTTAAGAAAGCTACCAATATTTTGAGAACAAAAATATCATGTCTATAAAACTGCACACAATAAAGTTGTCTCTCCTATAAAGTTGTCTCAATCTACAATGAAGTCAAAACAGTTGTCATCTGTACAGATTCATAAGACATTTAAAAGTACAATACAATAAAAGTTAAGACAGTTATATAAGTAAATGAACTCAAGTACCTATTCAAGATATGTGAGTCTCATTGTAATTACGAGTTAATGAGTTGTCTTCCATTTTTTCGTACTCTGCCATTGATAGAAAATTTAACATGGTGTATGCCTTGTTGAATATAATGTGACATTACTTTTTACATAGACACTCTGTCAGGGTCTGTGCATATGTTGTCATTTAATGCACCAGTAATGCTGAAATCACATTATTTCAGTGACACATCCCATCCAAGGTTTTCAAAGCATGTTCAGTATTATAATAAAAAACACTATTAGTAACAAGAAAGTAGGTGATTGACATAGAAATCATGATAATGAATTGGTCCTTAAAACCAGCAAAGAGAGTAAATAAACAAGAGTGCTAAAACTGATTTCTTGAAAATATTACTTTAACAAAACTGAAATATACAATAAGAATGTAGGGATTACCAAAATGTTTTTTGTGTAGACAAGTTTCCTAGAGTTGTGTGGTTTTGTCTCTTACATTTTGATCTTGACTATAGTAATTTTTCAAAACATTTTGAAACTCAAAAATTTACTTTCAGTCCTAAAATGCTGACCTTTTCCTCTCAATTTCTATAGAGGGAATTTTTTTTCTAGTCGAATTTCCTACAGATTAGAAGTAGAAAATCTAGACTTTGGTAAGTGCTCTTTCTGCCAGCATCATCACCATTATTAACTATGCAGTAAAATCAGAAACTTGGTATAGTCTGAGACATCTAGTAAACTCAGCTCTAAAAGGTGCAACTCAAAAATGTTACCATTAAGCATTTAACATCTAAACATAAATATGATCCTTATTATACATTTTCTCTAATTCTATGCACTTACCCTGACAGTGATCAGTTCTGGAGTTTTTTATTATGACACTTTCACAAATGTGACAAGCATAGAAGATTTTCAATTTTACTCTGGATGGGATAATTCTTGAAACCACTCTTTGAGTTCTACCATCCAAAGTTAAATCCCAACACAATGGCATGGAAGTTTTAAGAAAGCAAAGGAGCTGTATATGACTAAGTGTCTGAACAAACTAAAAAACAACCAAACCCCTAGAGCTAGGACTTCACAGATTACAAGGGAAATTTGTGCTCACCACTCCCCATCCTTCCCTGTTTCCCCATCCACCCCGTCCAGTGTTGAAGAAAATGCATGTGCACAGTCTTGGAAAACCTTGAGACTCAACAGAGTTCAGCAAGAGAATCAATGGTTGAACTACCGTAAAGCCCTAGTAGTCTCCTGGGATTATAAAGGTAACCTTTTCTGGGATGTTTAGGAGCCACTAATATGTCTTTTAAGACTATTCAACAATTCCCTAAAGATTCATAGAGTACCTGTAGTTAACCTTGTGGAAAAGCACTCAAGTGCTATGACTTCTTTAATTCCCTTTAGTTTTCATGCCAAGTGCAGTGCAGGGTCCTGAGGGAGCAACCCTGCTCCCTTCAGCCTGAGTTGTCACTGTTCTCTGTGTACTTTATGTCACCAACCAGATTTCCTTACACAAGATACCAAGGTTAAAGCTGAGTGCAAAGGAACAGGTGACCCGAGGGAATAAATATTCTAAATGAATATTTGCCAATACCTGATTTATACAAATCCACTCCAAATCTTTGAAGTCTTTTTGAATTAATGTCTGATTGGAGATGAGGCACATTTGAAAATTCATTTGGTTTTGATGTGGAAATACACGAACATCATTTACATCAGGAAAAGGCATAGTTTGTAGACAAACCTGATGAAAAAAATGAAGTGTTGAATATGAGCAGACCCAGACTGACAAATTATGAAGTATACTGATTGTCTAACCTGTGCCATGAACAAGACTGATCCTCATATATCTGTCAACAACCAGGAATACCTGCCATTGTCATTTTAACTCAATATCAGTTTGTAAGCACACTCATATTAATAGCGAATGAAGAAATGTACTCATGATGTACTTAGAAAGGTTTACTACAAAGATTTTTTTTAAATAGGGATGGATTTATGGCATTGTCCACTTGGGATGACAAATCCAAAGAAGGGACACAGCCTGTAAGTGGGTGGATAGATTAAAATTAAAACCTATTACAAACATTAAAACCTATTATAAACATTAAAATTTTTTAAAGGGAGGTTATTCTGCCACTCTACTCCCCTCTTGTGAGACTGCACATGCAGTAATGCTGTGAAGCCCCCAACACAAGAGGGACACAGATCTGTTGGAAAGGGTCCAGAGGAGGGATAAGAAGATGATCAGAAGGCTGGAACACCTCTCTCACGAGGACAGGCTGAGAGAGTTGGGCTGTTCAGCCTGTAGAAGAGAAGGATCTGTGGATACCGTATTGCAGCCCACCAGTATCTGAAGATGAACTACAGGAAGGCTGTGGAGGGACGTGTACAAATGCCTGTAGTCATAGGATGAGGGGTAATGGTTTGAAACTGGAAGAGGATAGATTTAGACTAGAAATTGGGAAGAAATTCTTCACTCTGAGGGTGCTAAGACACTGGTACAGGTTGATCGGGGAAGTTGTGGATGCTCCATCATTGGATGTGTTCAAGGACAGGTTGAATGAGGCTTTGAGCAACCTGGTCTAGTGGGAGGTGTCCCTGTCCATGTCAGTGGGTTGGAACTAGATGATCTTTAAGGTCCCTTACAACCCAAACTATTCTGTGATTCTATGATTCTATACTATGATGTGGATGAAAGGGTTAACAGAACATAACATATAAGGAAGCATCCAGTCTACCTACAAAGAGCCAGGGCCCATTCAGCCTCCATATGATGTTGCTTTCAACTCTGCCTTGGCTCTCAAGCTTCCAACAATAGTCACCAAACTGGATTATCATACAATTTGTAGATTAGTAATTTGTATGGTAAGCAAGTTTTTCAGTGTAGCTGCTCCTGTATCTAAAGAATACATAAGCATTAGCACTTCTACAAACTTGTGTTCTCAGCAAGAGATCTTTATCTTCAAATATACCTTTTTAAATCTTTTATTCCACAGATTTATTATCATATACATGAACTTTTGTGACTAACCTTTTATCAAATCTTCATTAGAAGTTGGTAGGTAACCAACTAAAAGGTAACCATGAGAATAATTTTTAAAAAAATTTAAAAAGCCAACCAAACCTTAGATGCAGGAATCGGTGAAATGGAGAAGGTAGAATCAGTTACTAAAGATGATTGTCTAAGGAGACCAGTTGTCCCTAGTGTAAATAACCACCGGGATGACTCAATGAGAGAAAAACTTGAGTCAGAAGGCTTTACAAACCAAAGCTGGATTATTGCCTGTGCAGGATTTATTAAGAGATCCAGAAGGAAAAGAATCTTAGTATTGTGTAAACTTTATAGGACATTTTAGGGGAAGGACTGAGAGTAGGGCGGGGGGGCCATCAAGGGAGATCAGGAAGGAACAAGTGCAAGAAAATAGATGGAAAAGGGGATAAAAAGGGGCAGTGGTGTGTAAGCAGGTTGCTGGTCAACATGCTTGTCTGACTAATCCCTGGGTATGAACACCTCAATCTCTCCTATTTTATTAAACTCCATTACTGATGATTTTCCATGAGTGTCCTCTCTGCTCCACATGTGTGTTTTGAATGATCTGCTATAGAATTTCAGGCCAATTTGAGGTCTGCTTGCTCTGGCTCTTTGTTTTTATATCTGAGTCTGGTTTCAAGTTAATGGATCGAGTGTCTAAAGCTGAGTACTGGAGAGATGAATACTGTCCATGTGTCTTTGTGCCAGCAGAGTCACAACTTGTAGTAGCTGAGATGCCTTAGTGCCTCAGTAATATTAAAGACAAGTTATTTGCAGCTCTATAACCTTTCATCTAAGCTGCTACAGAAGTTTCCCCTTGTATTTTCTTGTGATTATTCTGTGGCTGTTTGATTTTTGCACCTGCAAAACCCTGAAATTGTGGATTTTGAAGGTTCTCGTGGTTTCATGACTACCACTGACATCAGAATCACATCTCATTCCACCTTTCCTTCATTTCTTGTTCTGAAAAACTTAGATTTACAGTAGAGAAAATTAAGCCCAGCACACGTCAAAGTATATAATAGTAATTTAAATGGTTGATAAATACTATCCAATAATATATGTGTGCATACACTTAACTGCCAATCAACGTGCAACACCAATTAGCATGTTGCAACTAGTGCCAGAAGCAGAATCAACCAATAGGGAAATTGAGCAGATTCCAATGAGATCTATATAGTACTATTGGAAAAACATGGAAAAAATTGCGATCCTCATCTACACCACCACCACCACCACTTGATACACATTAGAGAATCACCCTCAGTGGAAGACATGTCTGGGACTCCTATATAGCTACTTGGAGAGTTTTCTCTTCCCCTCCTTCCTCTGTCTTTCTGTCTATTTTCTTGTCTCATCCTTATTTTGTTCTTCCACAAAAGTAACTTTCACTATTAAGGTCAATATATGCCAGCAGCTATACAGATTCTTCTAATAAATGTTTTTGAATATGACTTATTTAGACATCCCTTGTGCAGCAAATGGTCTATATGTCAGCTGCTAGAATGGAACCATTATTACATGGGCCATAAAAGTCATTGGACACAAACTGGTAGGAAACCAAGGTCTAGGAAACCAGAAGCAGAAGACATCAGAGTTGTTTTTACATGTATATTCTGCTTATTCCACTTATTCTTAATTCTGATGAGTTGAGGATGAAAAGCAGGCTTGGGCCATCTGTGTTGTGCATGCTTATGTGAGCGCTGTTTGTGCTCACGTGGGACAGGCACCAGTCTTCATGTGGGTGGATCTGTGTGGCTGTCTGTCAGTACTCTGTGTGTGTGCATGGGAGAATGTGTGAGTGCATGTGCACAAGCATGTGTGTCACTGTGCAGGTATGGAAAGTAGCTTCTCAACATTGCTGCTTGGTGGACCTGAGGAGGAAGAACTGAAGCAGCAGCCTCCCATATATTGGTCTAAGGAAACATCACTGGGTCTTAGAGTCCACCAAAGTCAGTGAAAGCAGACTGGGGAGGAAAAATTCTGTGTCCTTAAGTCCACTAGAGTCAACAACTGCTAATAATTTATAATTGTTATAAAAATTATTTTTATCTCCATCATACAGTCCAAATTTTCTTTAGAAAATCCATATTATGGATCCCGCAGAAATTACTGAAATCTGTTTTCTTGGTATAGGGCAGATTAACAATACTATTGCCATAGTAAATGAAGCAAAGGACAAGTGACATAGACTTCTCCTGACATTTAAGCTGTGATCAAAATTAATTTTGCATACTCCAGTCAGTAAGTTGATGAACTGGCTACTTGGCTTCTAACAATGCACAGCTAAAACTTTTTTTTTTTTTTTCAATTTCAATTTTCTGTGCCATTTGGCTCTGTCGATTTGAGTAAAAAAGCAAGAATACTGTAAATATATTCATTCACTTCCCAAGTCAATTGTTTTCAATTTTTCCTTACTGGACTGCTAACCTAACTGGGAATTATTAGGAATTACTTAGTTAGCTGGAAAGTGAGCCTCAAGTGGTTTAGTCTGAAAAAGGTGATGCAGGAGAGTTGAGCAGCTGCACAGGATATTCAGTTTGGACCCATGCAACACAAGCTCCATCATGAAATAATAACATATTTATCTGGTTGCATTCTTCACTGTGCAGCTGTAATATTGTATTCAAATGAAAGCCTAATGGAAGAAAACTTATTTAAAGGTCACTAAGTACTGAAATCTGAGTAAAATAAAATTTCCTTCGAACAGCTTGTTTTTCCACATCTCAGGCAATTTAAGTAAAAGATAAAGCATCACACAAGTTGTCACAGGCCTCATATTCCTACAGTTTGAGGCCACTGTGAGGAAATAATAGGCCATGGTTTTGGAGAAGGAGGTCAAGGGTTTTTTGTTTTTAAATATGTGATTATGACAGGCAACAAAATTTTACATTTTTCAATCTTCCAGTTAGCAGAAGGCTAATTATATTTTATAATTAAACTTTATTATATCCAAGAGTTAGTATAACTCTGGTTCTGAAATAATCAAATGATAACGAGTCAAATAAGAAAACTGAAAGAACAAAACATCAAGGTGTGTAGAGCACTAGTTTCATGTGTAGTAATAATTATAAAAATCTCCCTCTGGTCATATTTTCTAAGCTAAGCTGATTCCAGTCATCCTTTAAAAAGTAATTATAAGATTGAACAACATTTTGTAAGATCTAGTGTTAAATTTCTCAGTGCCTGGAAAATATTTCACTACTGGCAGGCTCCATATATCTCAGTTCCTATGCCCCATATTTTTGAAGCCCAGCTTCTACTCAATGTTTACAAAGATCTTTTGCTGACTGACGCTGCTGTAGAACAGATTTACACTGCTATTGGATGAACTTCAAACATAGTTTGGGGTAAAATCAACTTTTTGTTGCTTACATCAATCTCCTGTCTGAAAGCTCATCCTTTCTTGTGAGGTGTGTGATATTTATTGATCTCTGACCAGATAAAGAATATAGCAAGATCAGTATCACCAGCATTTTGGCAATAAGCAACTGAAACAGGAAAAGCTGTTACTCATTATAAAAGTACCCTTTGAAGTCTCAAGATATTCATCTGGGATCAAAGCTGTTGCTTCTTCAAAAGCTCCCTAGCATGGTAAAACCAAAAAGTAGGCTGTCAAAGACTGACAAAATACACGATGTCAGGAACTAATAAAAATTTGACAATGGCTATCTATAAGCTCTTTGCAGGTAGATTTTACCATGGAAGGAGATAAATGTACAACAGTGTCTATAGATACACAGGAAGTTTATCCTGTTTATAAATTCCAAAAGGTCAAAAAAAGTCTATCCATCAGAACCTCTGTCTAACTTAGAATAGGAAACAGAAGGAGTCTGTGTTGACCTTACAGAATATTAGCTTTCATGTGTTTTATTTTAGTTAAAAAAGAAAATTTATACTGTTTTTTCTACATGCCTATTCAGTAGCTTTAAACATGTCCTTGAAGAAGTTTTCAGATGAAACATGTTAATTTCAGTGTGCTTCCAAACAGGCTGTCACTACTACTCCTAAGTTTGTCTGCATTTTTTTCTGTTCTGTCCAGTCCACCATACACCTTGGATGACATTTTTTTTTCCCTTGTAACTTAATAGGTTAGAAAAAGTAGGGAAATTTACACAGTTATCTACAAATGGCTAGTTTAGCACTTGGATTTTGTATAAAAATGCTTAATATTTATGTACCCCTCTAGTACTTCAGAATGCTTTACTGATATTATTTAACTGCTTTTCCACTGTCCTGAAAAAAATGTATCACAAGCACACAGTGTTTGGGCCATTTAAACAAAGAAAGTAAATGTTCTGCTTTTGTCAAAAGAAGTATACAAGACCTCATTCTAGGTTCTTATGAAAAGTGGTTTTAATAATGAAGTCTTACTGGACAAATAAACAGTCCCTTGATCTCAAGTGTACTGAAGATTTCTAACTGTATAATTCCAAATCAAAACCAAAGTTTCACAGTCCCAAGACCTAAGCTAGCTGTGAACACTGTAGAACATCAGAAATCTTCAGCAATGTCTGTTATAAGAAATAACTTAAATTTTGAGCAACAGAGGATGATTTTACCTTGTCTCTAGATATGGCAAGCTCTCTATGGGAAAAGATGTTTTAAAACAAAATTCTCCCAAGGAAGATACAGTTCAACTATAAACAAAATTATTACACTCTCTGACTAGTAGTACTCTTTGTGTCCTTGGCTCATCCATGAAGGTTCAAAAAAGATTTGTTTGCTGTGGAAACAATACACATAGAAAACACCACCCACCAGTTTCTTTAGGAAATCCCTTTGTTCTTCATTTCAAATTTTGATTATCAACAAGTTTTTTGTTTTGGTTTGGTTTTTTTCATTTCTTTAGGTAATTAATTCTATTAGATTCTCAAGGCATTCATCAAGATAACTTTTTACACATTGATAAGAATTAAAATATGGGAACAAATGACAATTGAGCAAAAGAATCCCAGCTTTGTCATTGCTGGAGATATATTTAAATTGGTGTATTGTTGAAACTGCTGTCTTCTGATATTCCCTTCCTGTTCATTTTATTTTCCTTCCACAGCCCTCATTACTAGCTACCTTGCCTTCCTTGAGAAAATCCCTGCCTTAAACTGTTTGGGAATAAAAGGGATGAGATTTAGTTATCAGAAGAAAGAAAGGAAAAACTGTTGCTATATCTAACTGCTTAAAACACTTTAAGAAGGGAAGTGCTTTAAAAAAAGTAATTATGGGAGGGGAACACAAAGTTATTAGAAGTCTCACACTACTAACTGAAATATACTTTAGATCAGCTAGGATTATAAAACCTATTATTTCAGTGATGAAGCAGTGATCTAGTTTCCTGATTTTCCTCCCTCATAGTGTGATCAATAGAAGCTTAGCTATCAGCCACAATAAAAAACAAACAAACAAAAAATATCCTAAAATACATTAAAAAAGCAAAATAGAAAAAAAAAAAGTTATTTAGAGACATTGTTTATATTTTCAAGGCAAATAAATCAAGGGGAAAGGAGACACAAATGCACTATCTGTGATTTTTTCTAGACAAAGTAAAAGGAAATTTATTTCAGTTAAACTGTGCTGAAGCTAATTGGTACAGAAATGTCTTCTAAAAATGAGTTTTTCAGTAAAACCACCAACTGGATTATGAAAATTCAGGGTAATTTAACTGAAAGTGCATTAAGGTAAGCAGAATTTACAAAGATTTGACATGGCTCTGAGGAATTTTGAATTATTCCAGAAGTTTTTTTAGGCAGTAAAATATTTTTTTTTAGGACAAAACCACTCTTTACAATAACGTGTGTGGGATATTTTAGGATTTTGGAGAACCAGTAAGGGACAGTAAAACAGTCATCATATGTTAGTCATGTTTAAATAATCTCAGTGAATTATAAGATTTAGCTGCAAATTAGTATAATCCAGATTCCAAAGTTTATGAAGCAAAGCATTTACTTGCTGGTCATGAAGGTGACAATTCTCCAGCTGTATTCTTCTCTGCAAATACATTACCCCATTTTGTAAATATACTGAGTTTTTACTTACATTTGTTGTATATATAAAAAAAAATCATGTTGTACATCAAGCACTTGAAAATCAGAAAATATCAAATATGTAAACATATTTCTCCAGCTTCACCATCCACTTTACAGAGTGGACAAAAGAAGGGCCCAGGAGAAATAAGGGCACATGGTTCTGTAACTATCATGTGACATAATGGTATGCAGGCACATCAGAGCTGTTGTTTATATCATGAATCTACTTATTCCTATAATTTTATCCTTTGAATGTTAGATGTTATTAGGATTTTCATGTAATATTTGTATACAATATTCAAGAACTATTTTCAGAGACACAGTGTAAAAAATAATAGTTGATTAAGAAATAGATTTTCTTCTTAAAAATTTTTAATTGAAACAAGGATTTGTCTCTAATCCTTGATTGGTTTCTGGTGGGTATCTGGAGATCTCCAACCCTATAGGTAAGGATAGATCTTGCAGGTGTTTAGTTTTGTTTATTGTCACAATATTCTCTCCTGCTTGAAGTATTCCCAGTGTTTCCATAGAACATTTTAGTGTTTCTTTCATGATGCTGCAAACCAAATCCTCTTAGTATTTGTGCAGTTGTAAGTTTTGCCTCTTATCAAAATGTTATTTATTTTGTAGGTAGCAGAAAACCAAAATCCATTATCAAAAAAACTTCCAAATCTTTAACCTGGGTTCCCTAATCATTAGAGTTAATATTGAATGAATGAGTAGATTTGAAAGTAGCAGAGCATTTGTGATTCATTTTGATGAAATAAGTGGTCAACACATACGAAGAGCATGACATCTATATAATAAGAAAGAGGCTTTAAAAATGTCATTCTTACATTTTCCTTTTAGAAAGTTACATGTACTAAAATGCATAGATTTTTTTTTTTGCTGACCAGATTATAAGGATGATATATACAACTCTGGCAGTGAATATTAGCAAAAATCATGTAATAGTAGATATTTAAAGCTTTTTATGATCATTTCATTTCAATATACCTACCACTTTTCAAAGTGCTTTATGTAGCTTTATCTAGAAAGTCTCATTTCTTAACACAGATAGGCTTTAAAGTCTAAAATAAAGTCTAAACTGTAAAATATCATCATTTTTATTGAAGTACAACTCCAAGGATTTCTCAGTATATGTCCTTCTGTATAACCTAGATCTCACCATGCGTCTGAATGGTGAGTTCCTTTCCTTTGGCTTCCCCTGTGAGGCTACTAAGAAAGGTACCACTTAGTGCCTTTTCAATGCCCATAAAATAGCCAGAGTTAAGCTGCTTACTGACAGCCTAACATACCCTCATGAGATGGGAAACTGATGCTACCATTTATAGATCAGAAACCTGTGAGCACAAGAATACCTTATCCATCTTTCCCAAGCTGTGATATGTGTCATGTAATTTGGTGGAGTTTTGGACAGCAGGGCAAACCTTGATGGAAGGTGAATGTTTTCCACTCCTTACATGTTTTGCAGCAATGACACTGTTGGGAGCAAGATGAATGGTACAATGTGAGGAAGGACATGGTGGCATTTGTGGGTGTGTAAAACTGTTTTTGCACATTGACAGAATGAGTGAGAATGCTATTACAGATAACAGGAAATAGCTAGTGGCATTTTATTTATGCAGGTATTGACAGTGATGGGTGCAATTTTTTGGAAGAATTTCACTAGTGAGGTAGATACTCTGGCAGTTTCCAGTGCTGTTGTGTACCTATATTAAATGATACCTATCTTGGATGAAATATGCCCTAACCAGAGCTTCCTTGGAAAACTAAATACCTAAATCTACTTGATTTAGGGGTTTAAGTGTGCTTGAAGTATTTGCTAACACATTTGAATTTCATTATAGAAACAACTCCCAAACTAAAAGAAACAGACCCCAAACACCAAATAATTGTTATATATTTTCTTTTCACAAGAATCTGCCTGTCTAACATCTCTGTTCTGCATAAAATGTCACTTTTTCACAGGCAGTTTATCTTGCAGCTTTTCTCAGCTGCTTCAAACTGCTGAAACTATTACTGCATGTTGGAATTTGTTGCCCTACTATTGTAGATTATTGTTATGTATTCATGAACTAGAGAAGCCTGCCTAATGTGTGAATATTACAACAAAAATAGTCTTACCTTAATCCTTTTGCCCTTTTTGTTACTGTCCTCCTTTCTATCCATCCAAGGTCTTATCCTATGATTCTCTGTGCAGGTTTTTTTAGGAGACTTTACTATCTATCATTAGTTTCAACTACAAGGAAATACTTCCATCACATGGGAAAGTAAAGCACTTGTGGACAGTGATTTAGCTGCTGTCTTCACTGGAAGGTAAAAGCCTAAACTAAAGCAGAAGCCATCATTTGTTCCACATTATATTCTGGTAAAATTACATTGTCTTAAAACTACTCCAGACTTTAATCACAAACATTAATGAATGATTAAACGTGATTTCACCACTCTAGATAATTGACACTGGTTAATTCTAAGAAAATAATATATCCTATAAAACCTGAATTACATACATAAAAATGAACTCTCTGTGTGTGTGTGCTGCATATGTATATTGTATTTCATGCAATTAAAGATATTTAAAGATAGATTTCTTAGGAAATTTTAATATGGAAAATAGGCCAGGGTTGGTGTATGTTGTATAGAAATTATATAAAACCTGAACTAGTGGTTTTAGGAACGTGGATGCATTGTCACCACCAAATTCACAGCTGTAATGGAAAGTTCTGTATTATTAGTATGCCACATCTCAGAAGGACAAGATGATTATGTGTTTTATTATAAGCAATGTAGGAAAATGTTATTCCTTATTTGATATCTAGAGTATACTATAAATTAATGCTTGCACATTAAACTGCATCGAGAAAAGATAATTAAGAGGAATACCAAATAAGGCTTCCATTAATCAAAACCACCAACTAGATCTATCTCAGGCTTCCAAGCAAACTACATAGATATATCTCCCAAAGAGTAAGAAGAATTTAACTATCTGTCCCAGGAACCAAAATGCCTTGCTTCAGTTCACTGCTGATAGTTCATCTCTAAGATAGAAACAAGAGAGTAGTGCCTGGGTATGAAAGTTAAATGAGGAAAAATATTTTATAGGAGAAATGGAGAAAATAAAGTAGTTGAAAGACATGAAATCTAAGAAATTCTAAATGATGTATGAAGTCATGAGTGCATGAGGAAACCTATTCTATAGATTTAATATGTACTTCAATGCTTTGTACTATAGGAACATGTATGAATAGTCACAAGCTAGCCAGAATGCAAAACCAAAACTCATAGCTGCTTTACCATCAAGCCATTTCTGTTAATGGCAAAGCATAGCCTAAAGAAAAAGTTATAATAATACTTTGAAAGTAAGCTACAGATGGCCCTTAGGTCCATATTTTTTTGGCATTACTTGACCACCTTGAGAATTATGGAGTGACTTCACAAAAATTGGCAGATTTTTAGTTGAAAAAAAGAATATCTGTGGTACTTAGCATAATTTACAGTCATGGTCACAGTTCACACCTCTGTTGCTCTATAACAAGTTTGCATTCTTTACCACCAACCAAATGGACTTTCAAGACCAAGGCAACAAAATACACTAAAATAATTTCCCACTTAATGTGCATGAGTGAATACTTAGATATTCAACAGGAAGGCATTTTGAAAATACCATTTCTTATAAAATGAGATGTAACACTGGGGGTGGCTTTTTGCTGACAAGCCTTGCAAATATCCAAATCCTGTAAAACCTTGCGTACTCTGCTGTGGGGGAAAAAAAATACTCTAATTCCTTGTAGGTAGTTTTGTATTTCTGGTCAGAGGTCAAAAAGAATGTCTGTTTAACATCTCAAGTCTTGATCAATTCTATGTTAAGAGAAATGTGGTAACAAGGTGTTAGGATATGAGAAGTAGAGTGACTACAGCTTGAAAGATGTAGGATGCATCACTCAGCATCACAGTACTTGTGAATTAAGTCCAGGTGTTATGTGGTCTGCTGTACATTTCTTCAAAATCTTAAAGGAAACTAATAAAAGAACTTTATTTGGTTTATCATGATTATAAGTGTGACTTACTAATTCAATTGAACTTTGAAATATCTCAGTGCAATATTAAATCTCTAAATGAAACTTGTTCAGTTATGAATTTTGTGTCCTGACTATTAGAAATTACTCATGCAAAGAATTTCAGACATAGCTGTATGCTTCATGTCTTCATTCCTCATTTTGCCACTCAAATGAGAACAAACGCCAGTGTTGTAAATTGCAAACATGACTTCTGATGCTTATAATCTGAGACTGTGATGGCTAGTGTTTGAAATTCTGTCCCATTATCAACAATCCAATGTTCCTATTGAATGGAAGCAATCAATCTTACTTTAAAGTCTTTAATAGTGAAGATTTAATTATCCACTAGTGCAAATCAAACTTCTACAAAAAGAAAGCAATGATGTTGTAAGGCAGGAAGAAAAACCAAATCAGAAAATACAGATTATGATTGTATGTACCATTGAGCAGATAGGTATTTTGGAGATGCCGAACCCATTAAAAAGCTGAAGGCTTATGGAAATTAACTCAAAAATTGTTCCAAGTATCTTTTGTGTCATGATAGAAAGTGCAAAATCTGGCCTGTCTGAAGGCTGAAAATGAAACAGCCAGGAAGGGAAGAATAACATATAAGAGTCAAAATGAGATCGTAGGTGATATATGTGTATTCATCAGGATGGACCTCCAAAATACATTGCCATCTCACCATTTATCAAGAGAACTGCAATTCCTATTTGAAATAAAGGAAAACCTTAGGCATAGAAGTGACTACTCAATGGCTTGCTTTGACAATTGCTGAAATTTGAGGAGACATTTTTGGCAAGTATTTTGAGTTGTAACCATTTCATACAGAGCTAGCATATTCTGATGGTGTAGAAGTAAAATGTGAGGCTGTAGGCTGTCTACAAATGCAGCTAGCCAGAACTCAGTTTCTCACTGGATAATTCTGTTGTTAAAGCTGGAATAATAGCATATATTATTACTACTACTAAGTGCCTTACCATATGTCCATAAGAGGGTTGGCATAAATATTGAGACCCCACCTGCAGTACTGCATCCAGCTCTGGAGCTGTGATACAGGAAGGACATGGAGCTGTTGGTGGAGGCCCAGAGGAGAGCCACAAAGATGACCAGAGGGCTGGAATACCCCTCCTATGAGAGGTGGTGAAACACTGGCACAGGTTGCCCAGAGAGGCTGTAGATGCCTCATCCCTGGAAATATTCAATTTTAGGTTAGGCAGGGTTCTAAGTTAGCGGAACTGATAGGTTTTCATGTTAAAAGTACTAAGAAATATTTTCCTTTCAATCCATAGAATTTGGGAACATGCAGTTACATTCAGTAAACATCTCACATTCAATTTAATTTAACTCATTTTCCAATTTCTGTTTCTATGAGAACGATTTTCTATACATTCTTAGCTCCAGATATAGTTATTGGACTCTTGAAATCTATAATGCAAATTATTTCTTTAAATATATCCCTGCTTACTGCAGAGGGGTTGGACTAGATGACCTTTAAAGGTCCCTTGCAACCTAAACCATTCTATGATTCTATGAAATAAAGCAAATAAAAACATTCCAATTGAGTATTTTCAACTTCTTATTATGATACTGAACCACAAATCCAATCATGTAATAAGTTAGGTAATGCATCTGAGACTGTTTAGTACCATTTTTTCCCCAAAGAGGTTGCTGAATCTGTTCAATGTAGCAGCATAAAAGATACATGAAGTCATTTATGAACTGCTGTAACTCAAATGCTTTTCCAGGCTGCCGCTGAAAATAAGACCTGATCACATGATTTCTTCTTACTGGTGGAAACAAATTAATTTGTTTTCTATATAATGACCAAAAGATTACTAAATTCAGAAGGAAAAAAAAAATATATATAAAAAAAATAAAAATAAAGAAAGACAGAGAGAGAGAAAGAAGTGGAACTATT
Source organism: Megaceryle torquata (assembly GCA_024611175.1). Lineage (NCBI taxonomy): Eukaryota > Metazoa > Chordata > Aves > Coraciiformes > Cerylidae > Megaceryle > Megaceryle torquata. The sequence goes on along the minus strand of JANIJG010006325.1, from coordinate 4,873 downwards.
TGTAATGGTTATATTAAGATACAAAATCTTCCCGTATGTATTTCATATAGCCTTTGGCTGTTTACAGTAACTACAGAACACAAAAGTGCAAATTGTGCTTTCTCAGAGAAACCAACCTGAACTAAAGTTAGATACATTATGAATGGTACAGAGTATGGATACTGAATTTTGTTTAGAAGGTTTTCCATCAAGATGCAGAAGAGCAAGATGAGGCAGTTGGACCTTGGTTATAATCATACACTAAAAAGTAGAAATTCAGAATTCATGATATGATTTTTTGGTTAGATAGTCTTTGTTATCCAATCAAAGTCCTCTTTTCAAGATCAAACAGAATGGGTCTCAAACTTAGGAATAGCCTTGTCATTCAGAGATATATTTAAGAATTATATTTAACATAGTAGTTCTTGTGTTAATTTACATTGAAAATACTAAATTCTTCTTGAATAATTCAGAGCACTGTAAGACCAAATCATCCTTTGGGGTTTTATTCCTGTATCTTATTTACATTGATTTTAGATATGCAGGCAGCCTGTGACATTGCACAGGCTATTTACTATGACCATGATAACATAAAATGTTCGTTTTAATAAATTTATCATTATAATCAGAAAGAGTAAGTCTTGCATTTCAAGTAGGAGAGAGTTATAATCATTTGCTGTGAACATCATCTTACAGGAAGAATGGAAATAGAGTCCTTGAATAATGGAATTCTGGTCCAGTTTATGTTGGACTTTTAGAAATCATCCAGTACACTACCTGTTCAGAGCAGGTCTATAGACTAGGTTGAATATTTGTTTGAAATTAGATCAGATTATATGGGGCCTTTTCAGGTAATGATGTAAATACCTCCAAGCATGAAGACTTCACAGCCTCCCTGAGCAACCTGAACAGTGCTTTACCAATCTTCTGGGGAAGAAATGTTTTCTTTTATCTAATTTGACTTTCCTTTATTGCACCATGTAGCCATTGTTTCTTGTCTTCCTGATGTGCACAACCAAGGATAGCGTTCTCTTTATCCTTTAACAGTCAGGTAAGGACAGACATTAGATCCCCACTTAACCTTCTCTTCTTCAACCTGAACAAACTCAGCTTAGGTATAAGGTACTCTCCACCCTGTAAAATATTGATGTTTTTACACTGACTCATTCCAGTCTGTGAATGTCTTACTTGTACTGACAACAAATATTTCATACAATACTCCAAATTTGGTCTCTAAAGTGCCAAAGAAGGAGAAATAATCCCTCCTTTTGACCTACTGGCTGCACTTTTGAACTTAGCCTTCACTGGTGCAATGGTGTATTGCTGATCTATGCACATTTTTTGTCGAAAAGGACTGATATGTCTTTTACTCCAAGCTACTTTCCTGCCAATCAACCTCAAGCCTGTACTGCTGTGCAGTTATTCTGCCTCTGGTATAACAATGCATTTGCTTTTACTGAGCTCTGTGAGGTTTATGTTAGTGAATTTATCCAGGCTGTCTCCTGAATGTCATTTTAATGTCACCCGTGAACTTGCTGAGGATGCAGTCTCTGCCACTGTCTAGGCTGCTAATGACAATTTTAAATAGTATTGGTGCCACCTTTGTCCCCATGAGAAATGTCCTTGTAACTGACTACCTGTCCAGACTTGAAACTTTAACCCCTATCCTATGAGCTTGATGGTCCTGATGTTTTTCCCCAAAACTTCTGGTCTAACCATCCAGACCATATCTCTTTAGTTTGGGCACATCTGTGTCTCTTAACCTGTACTCTTTCAAATATCTTTTCTTATCCATGACAACTCATTCAGGAGGAATTTTGGGGTTTTATCTGAAAGTAACATTTGGTCAGTCACTGAATAAAATAGAATGCATCCTTGATGTAATGTAATCCCTTAAACATACAACACATGAAAGGTAGAACTGTTTAGCATGTGATGATACTAGCCTTCTATTTCTTTCTCTGTCTACCCATTTGGCTTTCAAAAGAAAATACATGAGGCATACTTAAAGCAAATGGGCATCATGATTAATAAGGACATCACATTGAGACACATAAAACTGCCCTGTCTCCTTCATCTGTTCTTTTGGTGCAGCAATTAACCTTTGAGTTTATGAGTATTTTTGCAGTTGTTTCAGATAAAATATTTTATGACTTCTTACCTCCCAGGCAACTTGGATTAAACATACCAGGTCTGGGGAGATAGTGGCCCATAATGACTTCTCCCTCAGAAATCTTATCCACCTCCTTACGACATTATCAGAACATTCTTTGCACAAAACAGATGGAAACATCAAGACAAGAGACAAGACAACTTGTTAAGGTCACATTCCACCATCCTATACATCATTCATGCTTAATTGATTCCCAACCCCTTCTAGAGACAGATTGCCATACATTATGAGAGCTGAGAATATGAAAAGATCATTTTCCTTTCCCCATTAATTCCCATTTGGAAAGGCTTCTGCCTTTGCTAAAGTTGCTCTGGCAGTGTGCTTGCTAATGACTGATCACTGCCTTTCAACACAGAACTAGGACAGAAGCAAATAGATTTATCTTTTGGCAAAAGTATCCCTCTCTGTCACAACATTTTAGGTAGTCTGCTTTCAGTGTCAAAAAAAAAAAAAAAAAAAGAGATTCAAAAGCCACAGGACAGACCTTGGAGATTGTGCAGGTAGGTAGTTTTAAATAGCATCTTCTTATGTGTTTAGAAGTACATAATATCTGCTTGAGGAAAGCTGATTAAAGTTCCCTCTCACACCTACCTGAAATCTCCTTCTACACTGTACAAAGAGGGAGTCAATCATTTTGATGTATGTCTCCTGAACAGAGTGAATGAATAATTGAATATCAAATCTGAATTGGAAAAAAAAAAAAAAAGTTTTACACATTATTACCAAAAATCATTTTGTCTTTTGTGAGTCTGCTTTCTCATGTTAATTTAAACGAATGTAGAGTTCAGGACTTCCTATCTATAAAACTGCTAATATATTGATAAAGAAATAACAATATGAGGATGAAATGCTACATTCAGTCTGCACACAGGATTAAAACATGTCTTCAAGGAACTTATAAGTCTAGGATTGCTCTGGCTGCAACATTTGAAAAACTAAATATTAAGCCAAATATAGCAGAGATAGAGAATCTCTTCTTCAGAATCCATGTCATTATAATAGAGCTGCCTACATACAGTTCTTGGAGGTGGAAAACTGGTTTCTGAAAATTAATTGTTCACTCCATTGATCCTCTGCTCAAGCTATGTGAAAAGAAGTGGATAGAAATCTTCTGGTTCTATAGTGCTTCAGTTTACATAAAACAAAGAAAAGATATCTAAAAAGCACTGGAAGTGCTACCGGCCTTTTGAAAGTTGTCAGGTTATATCCAGCCAAAGTCATGAGTATGCTGACTGGATTTAAAAAAACCAGATGTTCCCAGATATGAATGGCTCTGCACACCAGTGTGCCACCAAGTATATTTTGAATTGCTGGGCCTTAAACTATAAAACACTATTTCAAACCATCGTTGTGTTTTCAATTCATACATTAAAAGTTTACATTGGTGTCTAAGAATATAACAAAGTTTCTCTTAGATCACACAGAAGGATCACTCCCCATGTTATGCATTTCCGCTTTTGAGAATAGAGACCAGATGTTCCTAGGTGGGTTAATTTGGAAGTAGAATAAAGTGTAGACAAGGATTTTTTCTGTAACTGTTACTAACACCTGCTTCATTTCCTTCAGCACTCTCGGGACCCTTTTATATGCACTGAAAAGAAGAGGAAAGGAGAGGGAGGAAAACCAGAGGCTTTGTTTGCCCTATCCATTTCAGAGAGCAGCTTTGTGTATCAGTTTGCTGTAGAGAGTATCATCTCCGTGCTGCTGTTTCTGGCAGAAATATAAAGTATAAGCTGTAAAAAGCCTTCTTTTATTTTCCCTAGAGCACAACCATTTAGATGTAAACTCTTACAGCTTCATTGCAAGACACTCTTCGTGCAGAAGAACTGTCAGGTCAGAAGAGGAGGAAAAAAAATGAAACAGATGAGTTTCTTTTGCAATTTCCCAGTGGGAGAGCTCTGTTGAAATGCTAGTGTAGCTCTACTGGTTTCTGAATCAACAGACGGCAGACAGCATTCCTTGTGTTTGTGTCCCATTTGGTAAATAACAGGTCACATCTGGTCTGGCCTCTGTTCTTTCTGAACATATGGGAAAACATGTTCATTATCAATTGCAGCAAGGACATGGGGGGAAGATAGGGAGGAGTGTACACAAGGAAGGTGAGGAAAGGTGAGATGAAGTTAAAAATAAAAAAAGGCAAAACCAAAGAAGGTTCAAAAAAGGAGAGGAGAATTTAAAGTTACCACTATTAACAAGATGTTACCATTGTTGATAATTAAATCTGGGTAAGCAACAATATATAGGTAAATGTCTTTAAATTATTATTTCATGATGTATTGCACAATTTTGAGTGAATTTGAGCTTAGAGAATATGATGAAAGTGCATAGGTTAAATGTTTACATGGTCTCCTACACAAAGTTATTATACAGGATAAAAAAAACCCCATTTTCAGTCCTAATCTCTTTTCACACAAGGTATGAACTAAACAACAGAAAATACACAGAGAAATGTTCTCAGTCACTGTCAGTTGTAAGCTTTGCTTTAGACAAATAAATTTTAAAAATCTTTCTGTAATTCACTTGTCACCTCAAAGTATATTAAACCAGTTTAGATATTTCTCAACTTCATACTAGAAAATGGGATGATATTTCTGACTTTATCTATATTATCTTTTAATTGGTTTATGAAAGTGTGTGATTTTTTCATCTCTTTATTAGTACTTCTAAGCATTCATAACTGCAAAATTAAAGTTTTCTAATGATTATAAACATATACTTTTA
>JANIJG010006323.1:0-22270 GCA_024611175.1 Megaceryle torquata | reverse complement strand
ATATTTAAACCAACAACAATATGAAAACAAAAAACAAAACCAAGTAAAACCCCAAGAAAATCTATGTATCTTACACTCAGATTTTAAAACACTTTCATTAATCTCAATACTATCTTTTAAATTAAAACTCTGTTCATTTGTCAAAGTATCATTTCCCAAGGGGGGGGAAGGGGACACAACAATGACAAAAAAAAAATCACAAAAAACACGCACAAACTCTTCAAAAAAATAAGTAAAATAAAAAGCAAACAAAAAAACATGATCATGGGAAGCATTTCCACTGGCTCTGAAAGATGCTCGAAAAATGATCTGTCTGGTCATGCAATAAAATCTCTTTGAAATTCATTAAGTCAGACACTATCAGCCCAATCCTACAATTCTGACTCAGGCAAAACTGTCATTGACGTCAATGAAAGCTTTGCCTTTATGAAAAAGTGAGAACAGATTTCAAGACTGGAAACTAGTTGTGTTTCATTTCATTACCATCTTCACAAGCAAAAAAAACACCATTAAAATCAGAATGATATTCTAGTCTAAAAGAAAAACTGCACGTCTACAGAATACAAAGCAATCATGGTATGAATTGTGGTGGAATTCTATTGTGGCCTTTATTTTCACTTTTAGTTAAATGTCAGGACAGTGCAGAAATCAACATATATTTTATTTATGAGTGTTGGCTTCTCTCAAAGCGATTTATGAAAACATATCTGCCACTAGAAGTGCTGTAGGGTAGACAGAAGGTTGTGAGGAAAACATGAACACACCAAAGAGACTAAAGAAAAATGGACAAGAGCAAAGCATAGAACAAAGCAGTACAGGAGTATTCAAGTATTTAACATTTTCTTCAGACTTTACAAACACAGCAGCAGCCATCCCATTTTACACTTAGGGAAACAAGAAGTAGTAGACTAGCTCCTGTACCAAAAGGACATTCTTCCAGAACTCAGATAATATTTGGGATTAGAAACCTTTACCTGTCTCTTGCCTTTCAAGAGTTCCAGTCTCTCATCTGAGTAACTAGCAGCTTAAACCCAATTATTTTGAGATTAAGAGCTCTACAGAGATGCGATAGAGTGCTCTATTACTTGTGGCTCTGTTCTGGACTCTTTCAAGCAGTTCCCTGTCCTTGAACTGAGGGGCCCAAAACTGGACACAACGTTCCAGATGTGGCCTCACCAGGGCAGAGTAGAGGGGGCAAAAAAAACTCTCAACCTACTAACCACACCCCTCCTAATACATCCCAGGATCCCATTGTTATTCCTGGACACAACAGCACATTGCTGGATGATGATCATCCTGCTGTCCACCAGTTCACCCAGGTGCCTTCCCCCTAAGCTGCTTTCCAGCAGGTCAGTCCCCAATCTATACCAGTACTTGGGGTTGTTCTTTCCCAGATGAAAGACTCTACACTTGTCCTTGCTATATTTAATTAAATTTCTCTCCACCCAGCTCTCCAGCCTGGCCAGGTTTCACTGAATGGCAGCACAGCCTTCCGATGTGTCAGCCATTCCTCACAATTTTGTGCTGTCAGCAAACTTGACGACAGTTCACTCTGTTCTGTCCTACAGGTCACTGATGAATATATCAAATAGTACTGGTCCCAGTACTGGTCCTTGAGGGACTGCACTAAATACAGGCCTCCAACTAGATTCTGTCTCACTGACAGCAACTCTCTGACTTCTATCCTTCAACCAGTTCACAAAACACCTCACTACCCAATCATTCAGACCACACTTGTCCAGTATAGCTGAGAGGATGCTGTGGGGGACAGTGTCAAATGCTTTACTGAAATCAATGTAAACCACATCCTCACGGATACTCTACAGTCATCTGTCCTCCTGGTTATGTCTTCATAAAAGGCTATCAGGTTGGTCAAACATGACTTCCCCTTGGCAAAGCCATGTTGACTGCTCCTAATGACCCTCTTATCCTTGATAAACTTAGAAGCAGCACTGAGGATAAATTGTTCCATGATCTTTCCAGGGATGGAGATGAGATTGACTGGTCTATGTTTACCTGGGTCGTCCTCCTCCTTACCCTTTTTGAAAAGGTTGCTTTCTTCCCATTCTCAGGCACCTCTCCAGTTCCCCGTGACTTACCAAAGATGATGGGGAGTGACCTAGCAATGACTTCTCCCAGCTCCCTCAGCACCTGCAGGTGCACCCCAACAGCCCATGGATTTATGGATGTCCAGCTTGCTTAATTGGTCCCTCACCCAGTCATCATCAACCAAAGCAAACTCCTCCTTTATCCTGACTTCCAGCACCTGTTCTGCCTAGGTATACCTAACAGGTATTTGTTTGTTATATTGTTTGCCCAGAGAAGTGGTAGAGTCTCCATCCTTGGAGATACTCAAAGTCCATCTAGATACAGTCCTAGATGGCCTACTCTACATGAGGCTTGATCAGGGGGTGGACCTGACAACTTTGAGGTCCTTTCTTGGATTAAGATTCAATAAATTTTAAATGTGATCAAATAATTCTCCAGTATCTGGATTTTGGTTTATTTTCCCTACTGAAATAAACCATTGGGAATCAACTTATGAATATTTCTATTTCTTTTTCTTGTGTACCATTTTCCTATAATTTGGTTTCTATACGTATTTATACCTCCACAGTGACCCCTGATCCTAAATCTTTAAAGGCTATACCTCAAAATAGGAGCAAAGAAATCTAAGTCATGTAAAACAATGAAACTAATCTTAGAGGGAAAAAACACCCCACCAACCTGTTCTTGAAAATATTTTGATTTGTTTTCTTAAGGGGGAAAAAAATCAACACCAAAAAACCCACATTATCAAAAAAATCCTCAAAAAACCCTCTTGTGCTGTCAAAAAAACAAACAAAAACCCAACACAACTACAGATAACCCAGACAAGTACAAAACTTATATTTTTCCCTGTTTAGACAAATAAAGACCTATTTTTGTGTATTATGATACCAAGGGCAAAGAAATCTTATGGGAACAATAAGCACAGGAAACCATAAACACAGGAAGTCAAACAACATTGTTAGAAAGCAGCCCAGTAGATCGACATAGTCATTAAACACTTACAAGTAGATCCACTTCCAGTAACATTGAATCCAACTGAATTATCTTTGTTATACTTCACAGCCCTGGGAAACAGTTGTGTTTTGCCTGCATAAGACTGCAGTTCAGCTACCCAGCTAAGAATTTGCTTAGTTTCTATTACAGTCTTAGAACTGAGAACATAGAAACACATGCAGCAGGTGAAGATCTGCCAGTCTTAATCATCTTGCAAGTTTGAAACCTTTCGCCTGTCAGTGTCAAGCTGTGACTTCATCCACTTGTACTGGTACAACACTTCTTTCTCCTCAGAAAGCATTGCTGCTGTTTAGCAACACCCTTGACCAGACATCCCGCTGAGCACATTGGAGAAATCACTTGAGATGGCACCATAACCTTTTAAAGGGATTTTACAAATTCATAGCATATTAACAGCTTTCCCTGTTACATACCACTTGGAAACTGGCAGTTCAGCAACACAGTGTCAGTAATCTCAAGTGCAGCACCATATGTCAGAACTCTGTTAGAATTAGCAGTAACAACAGATAACTGCTTCCAATCTCCATCTTGCACAAGCTCCTGAGCACACAGGAAGTCAATATACGTGAATTTTTAGAGTCTTTGAAGAAGCTTCTCCAAGGCCTTGGTGAAATATTACATTAAAACACATTTAACAGTATCTGAGGGGCAGAAAAAAATACGGTGAAGGCATTTAGGGTTTTGCTTGCATTTTCCTCTGTCTATCCCTCTGCTGAAATCCTAATGTAATTGCACTGGGCATTATCATCACAGATCTCATAAGTCATTGGAAGTTGCAGCATTGTCTCCTCTTTGGAGAAAGAAAATTTTGTGAATTGGGTAGATTTTTGGATACAGTGACAAATCTCATTTGTGAATGGCTAATAAAAAAACCCTTCAATCCATCAAAGAGAAATTTTTTTAGATTAAATTAATGAAGCACGTTCAGCATCTTTCAATTGCTGTTTAACTTTTCCATTAGACATTTTCCATAGCTCTACCTATCAGGTAGTGGATAATAAGTAGAGGACTGCTCTATGCTTTTGCAAAGCTAATTCCTGTCACTTTCTTCTTCGTATTTAATTAGAAACATTCACAAACTCTAAGTTTCCTTAAGAAACCATCTTTATATTTAACAGTCATGTTTAATAGTCATTACTTCTTCAGCTTCTGTTTTCCACTGGAGGAAAAAGTAACACCTTCAGCAAGAAAAGCTACAGAAAAAGTTATTTTCCTAGTCAGTTCACTTTGCCAAATACAGCCACAATCACGTCACGCCTATTTAGCATCCTGAGTAGTTTGCTACAACACAGCATAAATTAATTATCACAAGGTATGAAATGCAAAAATACCTGGAAAATAATCAGACACCAACAAATAAATTGAGTCACTTGGAGTCCCTCATTTTAAAGTATTTTAAGTCAACAGGCTGCTTTGGAAGGACACACTCAGGCTTTATCTGGATTCACTTAATCTCAACTAAAGTTTTTTGGGTCTCAGTTATTTTTGAGCTGGCAAGGAGGTCTATTCAACACTGACCTGGCAGAATGGCCGTTTCTTAGAGCTAGTCAGCTAAGGGAAATAGTAGAACCTTTTCCATAAACAGCCAACAAAGAATAGGCAGTTTGTAATTTATTTCACTGTCTGGAAAGTGACCTCATAAGTTATTTCAATCACTACTAGTCTTAACTTAAAGCTGACTTTGACAAGTTGCCAGTAACAAAATAATAAAATTCTTATTTCAAAACTATTCTTTTAACACACAACTTCTCTAGCCTCAGTTGCACAGCAGTAAACACAAACCCTTCAAAAGTCACTGACAAGGAACATCAATGTCTGAAAATGATTGGCATGAGCCTCAGTACAACACAAGTCTTGTAAAGGTTACTTATTTCACAGGAATTGTAGAAGAGCCCAGGTTGGAAGGGACTTTGGTAGATCATCTGCTTCAACCTTTCATGGAAAAAGGAGTCTAGATAAGATCATCTAGTGCCTGCCTAATTACATCTTGAAAAACTTCAGTGATGAGGACTATTACATCCCTGAGGAGGTTGCTCCCATTATCCTAGTATTTTATACAAGGATATTTACACAGGAATTCTGAAAATAAATAATAAATGCCTTCTTTCAATAAATAATAGCTGTAGGGGAAAAAAATACATTCAGTTTGACACATTCCATACAGTAGCTGTATCTTAAAAACATTTTTGAATGATATGCTGAAGAAAGAAAACTGGAGGAGACTGAGGCATCTTTCTCACTGCTGTTGAGATAAGATACTTGTGAATAACTTATTTCCAGATAAAATGTTTCAAAGAACTGATTTTTGCCTTTCTTGTGGCTGCAAAAATCTGGTTCACTGTAATGACAGATTCCAAACATATCATGGTTTCAAAGGCAGTTTATTTCCCACCTACCAGTTTTGCAAGATATCTGTACTGTATTTAACTTTAGGATGTAACTTATGCTCATCCTTCCCATAAAGTATATATTATGGCTATTGACAATAGCTGTAGAATCATCAAGTAGCTTTGTTATTAGCTCTAGTAACTAAACCCTTCTTCTATTTTACATTCATTTCACCTAATAGCCCTCATTCAAATCAGGCTTCCACAGGTACCTAGGCATACGTGATAATTAGAAAACATTTTTCTGAAGCAATAATCCAAAATGTACTACTACCTTTAAAAAAAGAGCATTGTGAAACAAGGGTTATGCTGGTTATATTGAATTAAAAGTTTTTTCAAAGCACACTGCTTGATCTCACATGCCATAAAATTTAAACACAATCATTTAAACAAACCATAACAGTAAAAGCATGATACCTTGATAAGTCTAAATACATTTGTAAAGCCTTCCTCCCTTCTCCACACCCACTACAACATTACTACAAAAATAATTTGTCTTATGTTTTAATATTGAAATAAAAATAATCATGTAGTTGAAGCCTTGAGTCTTGCTTCTATGTTTACAGTACAGAAAATGTTTGTATCTTATTTTTAAAGATTTTTTGTGATATTCGCACACGTTAATAACATCACAGTTGATTCACTGTGAGATAAATTGATTGTAAAACAAGCTAACAATATACTAATGCCTGAGGAAGTAAAGAATTTGAAAAGTTTTCAAGAACTGAGAATAAATTAGTTTGGATTTGTTTTATACATCATTTGTATTATAACCTCTTCACAAATAGAGCACAGAACATTTTGTATGTGCAAGCCGAGCTCCTGAACGATGCCAAAATTTGCCTGTTACCATTCCCCTGAGTGCTGTTCAAATTAAGTGGAGGTAGAAGTCCTCTTTTCCCCAAATATATTTTTTGCCTTAACCATTCACAAGGATACTTTAAAAGCTTGAATCGTTCAGGCATTGCAAAAGGTGGGTGCTGGCTTTTTGGGGTGGTGCTGGCTTTTTGGGGTGGTGCTGGCTTTTTGGGGTGGTGCTGGCTTTTTGGGGTGGTTCCCCCCCCCCCCCAAGAGGTTTCTATACAGAAAAAATATTTTGGAGTTTCCTCTACTAGAAGCATCTCGACATTTATGAAAAATAAGTAAGCAGGTCAAGTCTACTTGAAAGTCCTGTATATTCATATTGTATCAGATGGGATATCTTCTTTCATCCATCGCTGGCTCTCTAGTCAACAAGCTTGATAGCTCTTGCATCTACGGTCAGTCATTCAACTATGCCAAGAAGGAGATAAAGAATTTTTACTCCCATTTGAGACTTTGGAAATGAAAGATAAGATAGCAGTACTAAATAACAGATTTTTAAAATAGTTATACAGGTTCTCCAGATAACAGAGCATTACTACCTAGGTTAGATTCTTCTGAGAAATAAACCACCCCTTTGCTGACTTTATTTCCCTAAATGTGGAATAAAGCAGTGGCACAGAGAAAAGGACAGAGCTATTGACAGCATTAGTTTCAATCTGTACTCATGAATACTACATTCTAGTCTACTGTGGCCCAGGAACTGCACAGCAGTTTAATTTACTTTCTGCATTATTGTTCCCTTAATAATAGGCTTCATATTGCTAGACATCCTAATTGGTGGACTGACATGCTATGTTTGTAATGCAACGCTACTTAGATTTGTATTGCAGGTTTTCATTCAACTTCTTTTATTCTAAGGAATAGGTCACAAGACTCCACTGTAAGATTCCTCACCAGCTATAGATTATTTGAGCTCTGCACACTTAAATCTTCAGATTGAAAGTATGAATCATTCTTCTTTGTTTCTGCATATAGACCACAGCTACCTATCACAAATTATGAATGGATTTGAACTTGAGCCATCAGGGTTTCGTTTGTTCCAAGATCTACACCCATTAGAACTACAGGCATATTTAACATTTGTGTCTCAAGTCCTGGACTGACATACAGGAACACTTCTTAAAAACAACATATTTTGGCGACATTTTCAACAACAAGAAGCATTCTTACTGAGAATCATAGAATCTTTAAGGTTGAAAAAGACCTTTAAAATCAGAGTCCAACCATTAACCAAGCACAGTCAAGTCCACCACTAAACTATGTCATTAAGCACCACATCTACATTCCTTTTAAATACCTCCAGGGATGGTGGTTCAACCACTTCCCTGGGCAGCATGTTCCAGTGCTTTATAACCCTTTCTGTGAATCCTTTCCATTATCTAAATCTTCCCTTCTGTAACTTGAGATCATTTCCACTCATCCTAATGAAAAATAGAACTATCACCTACATATAATTGAAGCAGTGATGATAAATTGGTCTCCTTAATTCTTCCAATATCTCTAGAATTGTGCACAGTTGAAACTGAAACCACAGCATTAAAAGACACGTCAACAACATGCCCCGATTACCCCAGCTTCTGATGATTTCAGTTGAATATGAACCTTTTTATCTGCATCAGTGAAGGAAACAGACTTCCTTCACATTCTGCCTCTCCTCAGGTGAAAACCTAAGGTGCAGAAACATACCAGGAACATCAATCAGAATGAAGAAACTAGATACTTCAGCTAAGATTGCAGTTAGTATATAAACAGAACAAGACATTGTCCAATGAAACAAGCTGCTTAAGTCAGCAAAACCATGTTGCACTCCTACACCCCTGAAAAACACATAGTAGCTGTTCCACCATTTTATTGGCAGACTCCTACTTTGGCCGAAGTTTATATAAATTATATAAGTTGTTTGGGTTTTGTTTTTTTTTTTTTATTTCCTGCTTCCCAGCCAATACGAGTATGAGAGAGAAGTCCTCTTCCATCCCATGGCCAGACAATTTGGTCAACCTATGAGGTGATAAAACTCAGAAGAGCTGTAGAATCTCATCTATGCTTTCCTCTTCCCATATCCTACTCTTACTGGTTATTACTCACATCAACACACCCCAGTTGTCTGAAGCTGAGTTATTCCAAACTCCCATCACACAAATAAGCCATAAAGCAACTAACACAGATTGTTGAATGGTGCTGCAGACCACACCAGTGACCAGTGCATGAACTCAACTCTGGCAGGTAAGTGTCATCGCCAATGAGGTGTTTAAATATGCACGCTAATTTTTTTTCCTCAAATCAAGCTGGACTCATGAGAAGATGCACAGACTTCTCTAGTCTGTAAAAGTAAGAAGTCAGCTCTACAAGCAAACAACATGTAAAGGTTACAAAAAAAAAAAAGAATCTGATTAAGAAAAGTGGTCAGGTATTAAGTCCTCCCTGACAATTACCCCAGGGACATATAGACTTCTCAGACAGAAAAGAATCAGTAGCTAAAGTAACCCTGTCTACACAAAAAGCAAGTCAAATGATAAAATGCCCTTCTTTCAGACTATTTGAATATCCAAGATGGAGAACAAGTAAATACAGCTTCAGCAGCAGTTGTGATTTAAGTACTACCTCCCTCTGTTCTGAACTGAATTCTGAGGTGCACTGACATGCAAAATACATCTTGGGATGTTGGGTGTATTTATAAAATGAGCTAGGACAACAATGCAGCCAGCTCTTCATGGCCAACTCCGTGGGACAACTATGCAGGTTGGCAGATTCCACCAATCCTACCCACTGCACAGCAGGCTCTGCAAAACCCTTGAATGTTGTCAGGGACTCTGTGTGACACCATGGGGAGCTCCACATAGTCTCTCGCAGAGTGTGGAAAGGAGGACCACCTGTGAGCTCACTCCTGCTGTATACATTACAATAGGGGCAGGTGGAGGCAGAAAGGCAAGCAGCAGGAGAAAGTAGTTCCAGGAACAGCCTGGGACACAGAGCAAGGAAGGTGGCTACCAGAGCACTGCTCAGCAGGAGAACCTGCTGTTTTGTCAGCCTCAGCTTCACACCCACCCCCCCACACACACACTCCTTGCCCTGATCTAGGGCAGCTCATTGCAGCCAATCCAGTGCAGCAAGCTGAACACACACAGACCTGTTCCTGCCACTGTGTATGTGGCGAAAGTCCAAAATTAAAAGAATACAATATTAAAACAAAAAAACACACATTTTATTAAACTAATTTATGATTATGAGCTATGGCACACAAGTATTCTAAGGGGCTTCTGTTGCTGCAGACACAATCTTTGTAACACACATCTGCTTTCCAATATTTCTTTAATTTGACCAGAGGACTGTGGCCTGCAACAAGCTGTTCACACTGTCTCTTCCCTTCTGCACCTTTCAGATGCCATCAGTCAGCTTCCAGATAGTTGGGTGGCACATTCCCAATTTGTCTTGGGGGCAATGATGAGCAGCTTCAGAATGGTTGTTAGTGTGACCATCAGTGCTGCATGTTCTGTTGAACATATTCCATATGGATGGCTGAAACAGAACAGCTCATCTAATGTGTCCTCTCCTACCTGGAAAACCAATGTAGCTGTCCTCAAACCAGTTACGAAGAGGTTGAAGCACTTGGGGTAGATATTCCTTCAGAGTAGCAACATACTCCAAGTCCAGGACAGACATAAATACCAAGGCCACAACCATTTTGGCCTTAAGGGCAAACTCCATGTTTGTGTTGAATTCTTGAACATGACCCATCAATGCCAAATGCCTCCTGATATTCTGAACCAGGTGGAAGCATCAGCCTTTTAGAGCTGATTCTGGAAGACATTCCTTTATGGCATTCATGACAGCCACTTTGTAGCTGCAGTGAATGGATGTCAGACACATTAGACATCAGTATTTTACAAATCCAACAACTGCTTGTATGTGGTATGCTGTTTGTCTGATAGAAAGGCATACAGCACCAAATGTTTGCTCAAGACTCCTTTGCCAGGATCACATAGTCCTGGACAAAGGGTTTAGGGGCTACTGCAAATGTTGGAAAAACTCACAGCCAACCTGTTCTGCTAAATATAAGGATCCTTCTCCAATATCACCAAGCAAAAAATACTTGTGCACACAATTTTGGAAAAAAGGTAATACGAAGCCATACAGGCTTCCTAGGTCCAAAGGAGTTGCATTTAATTGATTTCACCTTTGACAGATTGTTTTTTATAAAGCTTTTGTTCTCAGAATTACATTACAATCTGCTGAGCTCAAGCTAGACATGCTCAAAGGAATAACATTGGTTGTACCCTCCACCATTTCTTCAGCTCTCTGCTTTACCCCTGTCACACATCTTGACACTTCAGCATTTGTTGCTGAAGGGGGAATGTTGATCTTGGTTGTCTCTATACTTCTGGTGTGAATTCTGGCCTTGCATCATCCAACCTGTTCACAATGGCAAAGCTTAACAGAAGCATTAATTCTGCTGCATCTATTGAATACATAAAGGTATCCATCACAGGTGAACTTTTTCTTTTCTCTGGCTTCAAACTGTCACAGGCATTTCACAAGCAACAGCCAAACAGTATGAGTTTTTCAAGGAAACTGTAGACATATAAAGAAGTTGGAGTAAGAAAAAAGGTCGCACAATTTGTAACACATGAAGGCTGATTAATCACACAGCTTCACTGTGTTCAGCCATCAGAGGTGTCAGCCTTGCTCTGCAACTCTTTTTAGTGACTCACTAATAAATTAATATTTAGATTAATGATAAGATAAAGGCTACTAAATCAACTATGAAATACAATAATTAAGATTTTGGCCAGCATTAAGCACAGCCAGCTGACGCACAAGGGGGATACAAGGCAGGTTGGGAGAAGTAGGAAGTTTTTGTTTGGGAAATGGGGGAGCAGGCAGCTGCCTCCCTTCAAGCCCCTGTGGCCACTTCAGTGTTGGTACTGCCGAGCATGTTGTGCAAATGGGCAGCACCATGGTAGCAGGGACTGCTGGCTCCCTGCGTTTCCAGTTGCCCAGAGCTGAGGGGGATGCTAGGGCAGTGGGATGCCATGTCCATAAATCCTTCAATTTAAAAGCAAACACCATCACATCCCCCCCCCAAAATAAGCAAACAACAACAACAAAACAACAACAAAAAACACACACCACAAGGCACAGTAGCAATGAGCTCTTAGACAGTCCCTTCTCTGTCTCCTGTAAGAGGCCAGTGGAGAGTTGTCCCATTCCATTTATATAACAGAAGATAAGGATATATAAGTCAACCAATCAATGTTGGTTATTTGCAAACTCCAGTAACACTAAAATTGAGATATATGGGAACTTGCCATCCTGCCAACATGCATGAAGCAAATCTTCATGCATTCTGCTTCGTAGAAGTAGAAAGCTTTTTGACCCTGACATAACCAAGCAGTTTCATGCTGCGAGAAATCCAACATGAGCATATAACACTATGTATTTCCACCAATACCCCTACCTTCATGTCCCTGAGCACCCTCAAGGATATCATAGTTCACAAACTTACAAAGATGGGAAGCTTTAAGAAATTGTTAGCTTCCTATTCATTAGCTGAAGTATTACAGTTAGAGTAAAATACAGCCTATGGAGTCTCTGTTGTAACCATGTAATGCAAGCATGAAATAGAACTCTGAATGACCATACACCAATTTGCTTGTAGAGCAGGGCACACTTCCTCCTCCGTGGGACAGTACCACAGGGCCTTTCATGTGCCTGTGCTTTGCAAGTATCTGCTCAATGGCAAAGCAGATATTTTCTGAGTACAGAAACATATTTATGAGCTAAGTAACTGGGAGTCTGGGAGTAAGGGGCCTTCTCCATTTCCCAGCAGCTATCCTCAAGTGGTTACACTAATAAGTCACCAACTTAATTTCACCTATTAATGTAAAACCTTCATGGAGGCCCTACTATTCTTCGCCTTAGGAAAACATTTGTTAAAATAAAGCCTTGAAGGGAAAAATCTCAATTAAATTGTAATTTTTTATTACTTCATGATTTTACAAGTGAAGGAATGTACTTCTGTACATTTTCCATGCGGTTCCTGCTGTTCTCTGAAATTCTTTACCTAAGTCAGTCCATATGTTTAATTAATAAAGTCTTAAGTTCCACATCGGCTTTATATCTGTAGCTGAAGTAAAATGCAGCCATGCAGTGAGATACAGCCAAGAATGTTAACTTTAATATCTGAAATATATATCTACTAAGAGAATGTGCCTTTATGGGTCACTGTCTGCTTCTGAAGAGTATTTGAATCAATATTGCAATTATGTCAAAAAAAGGGACTTGCAAATTCTAAAATTGTCTCCACTCAATCATGTCACAGAGATAATAGAAAATAAATACTTGAAACTATGTTATAAATATGATCAAATCATTAATTCAAGGGGTTTTCAGGTTTTTTTAAATAATATTTCAGAGATAACAATGCTATGTTGTATTTAAGCATATGTAGCATGTGTATTTATAGATGCACATTCAAATCACAAACACATATTAACATTACATGGCCTGAATCAGGTAAGACAGAAAAGAAACAAAACAGTATCTATAGCTAGGTAGTACTATACTGTCACATCTCATCTCTCCTTTGCCTACAGTTTAAATACAATCCAGAGCAAGGTGGTCACTTCAGCCTGCTACAGTTAAGCATCTGAGGATCACTCTAACCTCCTGCTGTTAAAGAATCTAGAACAGAATTCAGATTTTCTGGGATTGGATTATTCAGGAACAAAATAATTGCTACAGTGGACCAGAAAAGAGGTAGTGAAGATAAGCCAAAAATTAAAGCAACTTTTAATTCCTTAAATATTCCTAAAATTCCATTCAATGAGATTCAGTTGTTTCTAGATGCTTTAAAGGTCAGATGCATCACATGCATGATCAGTATATGCAGGTAGGAAACACTGCTTGCTGAATAAGGACATTTTAAAAAAGAAACAACTATATATATAATAAAACTATTTCATATAACAATAATTAATAGTCTGGAAATTAGTATCTTTAAGACAAACACCTTTGATTACAGTGCATTTGGAGGGGACAACTAGTTTCTCTAAATTTGTTTTCAAATATGTACAAGTTACAGAAGCAGCAGCTAACCTTTAAAACTGTGCTTCAAGACAAACACAAAAAGAAAAAAGTGTTTAAATATCATGTTTGTTAACAACCTAATCTGTTACTATTTAAATATCCTTTCCAGAAGGAGTCTTAAGTAACATTTTAAAGAATAAAGCAACATATATTTAACAAGAGCTATTTTGTAGTCAATATCTGTTAGCAAGCCATTACTGAAAACAACATCTTTGCTGTGACACTAATATATTGTCTTAAAAAAAAAAATCCAGTTCAGAAGCACGTAGCTGTTCACTGCAGTAATGTGATACATGCACAAGTACAAGAGTTCTCCTTTTGCCTTCCTCAAAGAATTACAATGAAATGCATATCTGACCGAGCCAAAACCATATTGGCTATGGATACCTGGGAGACAGCACTGCACAGATATCAGAATCACAGATCAGGTCAGGATGATAATTATCATAGCCCTATGAAAACAGCTATTCACTTTGAATTATATCCAGTCATACAGTTTCTTATCAGTAGATAGGATGACTTTGAATTTACCGAGTGCATGTAAATGATCATTTGGGCATCAAATTTAACTTAAATAATAAATCACATTTTGTATAAATTGTTTTAAAATACATGTTCAGACAATTTAAAACATTAACCATTCCACAGAATCATAGAATCATTGAGGTTGGAAATGACCACAAAGATAGTCTGACCATAAACCTAACACTGTCAAGCCCACCACTAAACCATGTTCCTAGCACCACATCTACCACATCTTTTAATTACCTCCAGGGATAGTGATTCCACCACTTCCCTGGGCAGTCTGTTCCAATGCTTGACAACGCTTTCTGTGAAGATTTTTTTTTTTCCCCCCCCAACATCCAACCTAAACCTCCCCTGGCACAATTTGAGGCCATTTCCTCTTGTCCTGTCACTTGTTACTTGGGAGACCAACACCTACCTCACTACCACCTCCTTTCAAGTAGTTGTAGAGAACAATAAGGTCTCCCCTGAGCCTCCTTTCCTCCAGGCTAAGCAGCCCCAGTTCCCTCAGCCACTCCTTATAATACTTGTTCTCTATGCCCTTCACCAGCTTTGTTGCCATTCTTTGGGCGTGGTCCAGTACATCAATGTCCTCCTTGTAGTGAGAGGCTGAAAACTGAAAGCACAGCTTCACCTATGCTGCGTACAGATCACTTCCCTAGTCCTACTGGCCACACTATGTAGTGCAACCTAGTGTTTAATATTCTTAAAACTATGTCTTGCATGCATTTCTATTTAAAACACACGTGGTATAGAACTGCACCATGGGCTACATATGCCAGGCCTAGAGAAGTGAGTCTCAAAGGGTAGACATACTTGTTCTATAAACAAAGTAACACAAGTAAAACAAGTCACCTTGAGAAACATGTGAATCCTTTTGCTCCCCTATTCTAATATTAAAGAACTCTTAGGGCATGAAGTCTCTTAAACATCTTTCACATTACCAAAAGTTTAATCTCGCAAAACTTGCATGATGATTTCAAATTATATTAGTTTGAGCTATAACTGCATGATGCACTTAACTCTCCCTCATTCCCAAAAAATGAGGCTAGAAAAAAACTCATTAAAAGGACTGTCAGATAGTTACATTAAATGAATCAACAAAACCAGGAAGCTGTATAATACCACATCTCCAAAGCTTTCCTAGACAATTTGCCATACACAAATAGAAGCTGGACATCAAGTGGAAAGAGTAGCTTAGCTTCTAAAAACACCCAGTAATCAATTAATGACACAATCTCCCCCTGCTCTCAAGCTACTGTTACACAGCTCACTGCTTTAGTTGCACAGCTGAATTTCAGACCACATTATGCCTGGGCACAGGAAAGTTCTTGCAGTCTGGTACCACTTCCTTGTTTGTTCACATCAGTTTAATGAGCAATACTCCTTAAATGTATTCTTGCACTTTCTTATTGTTTAGGGTCAAGGCTGGAGGTGGAGTCATCTAAACAGTTTTTGTTTAGAGTAAAATCAGGAAGAAAGGTAATGCTAAACATCTCCTAGAAGTAATGTCAAAATATAGGCACAAAACCAATACTGACTTAAGTGCTTCTGTACTAACAGAAACAGGCATATTACAAGCCCTTTTTAATATGTACTTTCTGTCACCATATCTATATTTCAGTGATGAACCACACTATCTGGAGATGCTTAAGTAAAGAGCATTAAGAGAAAAATCTAAAGACTACAAGTTCATTTTGTAAAAAACCAAACAAACCACAAAGCCACCACAACAAAAAACAACCCAGATAATTAAACAGAATCTTTTCCACAAGTATGAATTACAGATACTGTAAGCATGAGATAACAGATAAGACAGTAAAAGCTTCAGTGCAGGGGTAAATTGATTTGAGATTTAATACAATGAAGCAAGCATGCAGTAAAATAACAGCAGTATGGGAAGTCAAATAATCACCTGTGCGTTTTTCATACTAATAGTCATCTAAAACTTGTCAGCACAGCCTTCTCTCCCTGTAGCACTGCCTCTTTTTCTCTGCAAAATAAGCTCCACACTGAAAACTGAAATAGAAAGAAAACAAGAAAAGCAGATACTTTCTCTAAACTCTCTGTATTATAAGCTAGATGAACCAGTCCCCCAGCATCCAAAACCAGAATGGGTATTTCCAAGGCATCACTAGACTTTGTCAGAAAAGCACATTACAAGCAAGCCATCAAATGCATTAAGCTTCTCAACCTTAAGTATCATTACTACATGTAACAAGTCCCTGCACTGAAAAAATACTCACAGGACAGGACAAAACATACAAAGAAAGCTACCTCACCCTAAGACAAATTCAAAGAATAATATTCTTAAGGGACAAATAGCAGCCCAGCAACAGGAAACATTTAATAAAGAAAGCCCTTACTTACCCTGTTAATTACTTTTGTGAGTAGCTGTACAGCCTGAGCAGGTTAGAACATCAGAAGGACATATCTGATGCATGCTTCCTAAAACAAGGAAGAGGAGTAACCGGGTCCAGGTTTTTAAGTTACCTTGGTAATGGCTTCATTTAATTCACCTGCTGAATGTCTTCTTCTGCCTGTAGTTGTGCTGGCCTCCACCAGGAGTGTGAATTAAAGTAGAGTGGTTGGGGCTGTGGTTGGAAACAAAAAATCTGGAGGCACATGCAGATTGTCACATTGCAATACTTTATTATTAGAAGTTTTTCTCAAAACTCTTCTTTTATAGGAGACAACTTGGTGTGTGCTGTAGGATGTTTATGAATTTTACATGTGTTTTGAATAAACATCTTAAATTTTGCTTATACCTTGACATGATGCTCATTAAAGTTTCAAAAAAGTGGTATCCATCATCAATAAATTGGGGTTGTGTACGGTGTCTGTATGAACAGCATATCAGCATTCAAATCAGAGAAATATTGTACATGACACATATTTTTGTATTACACTTTTCTGCAGTAATAAATATGTATTAGTAATGAACAACAACAAAAAAAAAGAATTAAATTCAGCCATGTATATCAAGGTGATTAATACTTCTTGTTTGAAAACTAGCCACAAATCTATACCATTGAAGCTGATGTGAGAGGAGTAAACCAATAGAGAATATATTCTCTGAGAGCTGCCATCACTAGCTTTTTTTTTTTTTTTAAATCATCAAAGCATGGATATGGGTACAATGAGCTGCATACAGTGTTGCTGAGTCTTCATACCAACTTTTCAATGCACTTTCATGGAGAGTTTTCATATTCCTAGAAGCTTAGAGGTTTTGTGCAACATGTACATCAAGGCATCAGGGAGCTGCAACGGCTGACTGTCCCTGGAGCTAAGGTGAGACAGGGGCCAAGAGCATACCCAATGCAAGCCATGGCCTCTCTAATGAAGTGCAGCCCCACATCACCCAGAGTGGGCAGAGTCACATGCTGGTAACAGGGTAGCACCAAACACATCAAGGGGTGAACCATGTCCAGTGAGGATTTCCATCAAGGGGCAGCAGGAGATGGATCAAAGTGGGGACAGAAGAAAAGACTACAACACGGGTCCAGCCTGGAGCAACAAGAGAGAGGATGGGAGACTGGCACACCTACAACATAGCTCAGGCTGGGACTGAAGGCTCAGTCTTGAGCTTAAATGGGGCTCCTGGACCTATGTGCAGGGTTGTTCAGCACTGAGGAGATATTGGTTCTTTTGGGATCTCAGTAAGAAAGGCACTGACACAGAAGCTGGTTAATGAGTTTATTAAGTAAAAGGTGGAAATAACAGAAAAAGTGATAGAATCTTATGTCCCTCCTGATGCTGAGTATGGCTGGTGGCCCCACATGAGACTGTGCCAGGGTCATTATATACTTACTAGTTTGCATAGGACCCTGACAGGATCACACCACACCATTCAGGGCACTTGTTGAGAGGCCTGAAATGTTACTCTTTGCCTATTCAGAATTCCTATTTATTTGAAATACGTCAAATAAATGAAGGTCACTTAATGAATCTTTAAGTAATAGGAACACTATTGAAGGCTGTTATGCAGCTGGACTGCTCTAGCAGCAACTTTGAATATGCTTTGAAAGAAACAGATTCTTTTTTTTTTGCATGTTGACCCCCATTTCTCTTTGCTGTGAACCTTATCAAACTGTAGCAGCATCTGTGTCCATACTCATGCTTGGGCTAATGTTTTCAGTAGAACAGCAGTAGCTAAAGCAGGGAAAGAGCGTGTCTCCCAGTTCTGCGCATTAGACATGTTTGTCCAGATATGACTCAGAGCAGGGACGGAGAAGAGAGCCTTGGCTGCCTTGCTTTACCACTTGGAAACTCAATAGAGGACAACACAGACACTAAAACTGGCATCAGTAGAACATCTACACTGCACCAAGAATCTAGCCTTATGGTTCTGTATGTCGTCTTAAGTCATGATCATTTACTGATCACTGCAGTACGTGCCAGGGTATAATGAAATTATTGATAAATTGTTTTAAATTAAAAGCCACTGAATCCAGTAGACTTCTTGAGCTCTGATGAACAAAAATGAAGGACCAAGATAAGCAATATGTCGAAAATGAAACCTAACAAGCTGGTCCAAAATTTATGAACAGGGATATTTTTGTTTATTTTCTTTTATTTCATTCCAAATGAATACTGCATATCCAGAATATTCTCTTGGTGTTTCCCCATGTACTGGAAAAGGTATATTTTTAGGGAAGTACTAGTTGCAAAGTCCTGAACTGACCTTGTGCAGAATATTGCGGTTTATTCTCATCATTTAGTTCTGAGAAAGAGAAATTCAAAGTTGGAAAAAGGTGAGAAAAGCTACTCGGGAGACTGAGCAAGCTTGGTCCATTTGGTAAATGCATTTCCTGAGGTAAAAACAAAGGAGAGAAAGGAATAATATTGTTGCAAAACCCCACAAACACAAAACCCAACCAATCAAACAGAAAATGGTATATGAATTTAAACTTGCCAGGGTTTGAAATTAGAAAAAAATTCTAAGCATCAAATTAATGAGATACTACCCCTCCAGGTGCAGCAGGAGAAAAAGGGCAAGATATTTTTACAATGTAATGTATATTTGTCAAACTGTGGGTAACTTTTCATGGTGTGATTACCCAAAATATCTGTGGACTAAACCTTGTGGACAAGCTGTGGTTTTCTGTTATGGGTATGGTTGGACTCGGTGATCTAGGAGGTCCTTTCCAACCATGAATATTCTGTGATTCTGTAATGTCTCACAAGTCAGCTTCCAGACCATTGTTCAGATTCACAGTACGCACACTTTGTTGCAGAAACAAAGGTTTTCATTAAGTAATTAGTACTATCAAGCAAGTGTATATACTGTCCTTCCCCAGCACTTTGTAATTAGGCCAAGGCACCACCATATTGACATTGCCAAATTATTTCAAGCTGGCTCAACCATCTTTAATAGATTACTACACTGGGATAGAATTGTAAGTAATATCAAACACTTCTGTCAGTATATTCCTGCCTGGATCATTTTGACAGCAGACTGAACAGGACAGTCCTCCTCTCTGTCCCAGAGACTGGTTTCCAATTCACAGTCAAGCCTACTGAAAGCACTCTGCGTGAAAATACTAAGGAGAAGATAGGATAAACATAAAGTGAAAATAAGACTAAATAACCATAAGCATGATTAATCATTGACATTTGAGTGCTGTGTTATTTGCCAGGTTTTAATGCATTGATCACATTTAGCAATTACTAGTAAAATTAATATAATAGTAAACTATGCCAATATAAGAGTATACTGAAATCAGCGATAAAAGTAAAGTTGCTAAATGTAGAACATTTACTTTGAAATGGAAACAATTCAATCTTTTGCTACTACTGTTGCAATCCTTTATCTTCAGGACCTGAATGTTTGTACTGACTGTATATACTACATCTATCATAAGGATGGAGAAAGGACATAAATCTATCAAGAAGATTATGAGCTATATAAGTGGCGAATAATGCTATGAATTCCTGTATGACTTAAATAACTTGCATGAGATCCTTTATAATAATGTGGGAAATTATTCAGAAAAGTAATACCTGGTGTAGCTTAGTTTGATAGATGAGTTTATAAACACCACTACTCAAAAGTGAGTTTTTTGAGCTGTGACTGGAAACCAAACTATTTTTCTGCATGTTTTCCTCAGTAGCTCTTCTTAAACACATTTTGAGATCTATTGACTTATTTCAGCTCATCTGCTTGTTGGAAAATGTATTAATTTGGTCGTAATTCATTATATAAAATTGGTTTTATACCTATTACTTTTTATAAGGAATAAGTGCTTGGCAATGTATTTGGATTTGTTTGCAAGGGCTTGAACAACTGGATCAGTTGCATTGAGGTCTAATTATGCATCATCCATTAGGAAGCTAATGAAGTTCAGTAAGGGCAAGTGTAGAGTCCTGAACCTGGGGAGGAAAAACACCATGCACCAGTAGACACTAGGGGTTGACCTCTGGAAAGCAGCTCTGTGGAGAAGGATGTGGGAGTCCTGGTGGATAATATGTTAGCCATGAAAAAGCAATGTGCCCTTGTAGCCAAGAAGGCCAGTGGTATCTTGGGGTGCATTAAGAAGAGTGTGTCCAACATGTTGAGGGAGGTTCCCCCCTACTCTGCCCTAGTGAGGCCAAATCTGGAGTATGATGTCCAGTTCTGGCCTCCCCAGTTCGAGAGACAAGGAACTACTGGCTAGAATCTAGTAGAGGGCTACAAAGATGATTAGTGGAGTGGAGCATCTCTCTTACAAGGAAAGTCTGAGAGACCTGAATCTGTTTAACCTGCAGAATAGAAGGCTGAGAGGGGATCTTATCAACACTTATCAATATCTAAAGAGTGAGTGTCAAGACGATGGGGCCAGACTCTTTTCAGTGGTGCCCAGCAACAGGACAAGGGGCAATAGGCACAAACTAAAACACAGAAAGTTCCATCTGAACATTAGGAAAACCTTCTTTACTGTGAGGGTGACAGAGCCCTGGAACAGGCTGCCCAGAGAGATTATGGAGTCTCCTTCTCTGGAGGTATTCAAAACCCACTTGGATGTGTTCCTGTGCAAGCTCCTCTAGGTGGACCTACTTTGGCAGGCATGCTGGACTAGATGATCTCCAAGGTCCCCTTATTGTTCTGTGATAATGTGATCTCCCTGACCTACATTCTTCAGTAGCCTGCTTGAGAATCTTGCATTTGAAAACTCTTGCAAATGAAATTGTCCCTGAAACTAAGTAGAACAAAGTGAAACCACACAATGTTGTACTCTACAGCAATTGACCTATTAGACATTTCCATTTGGGCAGAATATGAGTTATAATAATTTGGAAAAATAGACATGTGAATTGATAATTTATGAGCAGAATGTATTGTTATAACACACCCTAATGTACACTCCTTTTACAGGAAGTGACTTAATACCATAGGATTTTTGAAAATGTGTTCATGTGAGCAATCCTGCAGAAGTACATTGTGAACTCTATCTTCAATCAAAGTGGTGATATGGTTTTGCAAAGGAACTTTGGAGTACCAGTGAGAACTTCTTCAAAGAAAGGTGAATGCATCTCCCTCAAACCTGTTGCAGAATGATATTAAAGAGCCTGAAAGTATAACAAGTCATATTTGGGTTTAAGACCCAGTTTCATTTTAACTGTTCCTCAACCCTTCTATAACCAGCCCTTAATCTCATAATTCATTAGATATGTATAAACCATAAAATACATCATAGCTTGAATATGTGCATGTTCTAAGTTGGAGCTGGACACAGAGCATAGTGATAGAGAGAGAACAGTTAGTCAGAGATTTTCCACTTTGATCCCCATCTTTAGTGTTCAGCCTCTCCCTAAATTCATACTTCTATTTATTGGCTTCCAGACATGCTGCAAAATATGTATACTCACCAAGATGAATGAGAAAACTGGTGTAAAGTAGGGATAAGAAGTAAGATGTGTAAAGCAGGATGAGAAAGTTCGATTTCTTCCATTTCACATACACCTGCTGTCACTAATGATTTTGCTGCATCTGTTCATGGGCACTCAGAAGTGCTTATTTGAAAGGGGTATTTTTAAAATTTTCAAGTAAAATATTTGAGTAGAAACAAAGGTAGCCCAGCACCAGCAGATCTAAAAAACGTCATACATAAATCCCTGCCTCTAAGACAAACATCAGTCCAGCCTAAAACATAAACCACAGAAGTGTCCTTGGAGCAATTCCACTCATTACAAGACCCACACAGTTTGAGCTGTATTATTAAAATAGTCTCAAACCATATTATGTTTTACACATGCAAGAAATCCTATATCTAACATCAAAATCTATGGGAGTTAATTTATACAGGTACAATTTTCTTCTCAAAGTAGTTTTTGGGGTTTTTTTTTACATGCAAAACTATCCC
>JANIJG010006322.1:0-92052 GCA_024611175.1 Megaceryle torquata | reverse complement strand
TCTGTTCAGTGGTTTTACTTTTCAGCTCAGTTCTTCTAATTCTTCTACTACAAAAACCACCCCCCCAAAAAAAAAAAAAATTTCATATTATGTATTTGGAGAAATGAGGTGGTTATCACACTGGGGAGTGCCTTTATGCTTCCCCAAAGAAAACATGTAGAGATGGAGAAGAGATGAAGAGCTTATGTTGTTGAGCTGCATTTCAAATATGATTATATTCTAGGGCAGATGACTAGATCAGTATTACTTTGTACAGAATGTTCCCAAACTGAGCCTGTTTTGCTTTTGTTGCCCATTACTAGGCTCTGAAGCTCAGCCATGATTGAGTGAGGTGTGGAAGTTGATGGGCAGTATAATGGGTATCATCCACAGATACTAGAATGCTCTTTGCAAACAAAAGTTTCCTGAAAGCAGTTTCCCCAGGTACCAGACTGGCTACTTCCAAAAATGTAGATCATCTCTCCAGGACACTTGGCACATTTGTTAATCCTTTCATAGACAAAAGTTGTAGCAAGTGAAAGTGTTGAAGATAAAAAAATTAATGAAAATTGAAATTCTGAAAGGTACTGGGGAAACCAACAGCAAAAGGCTAATAGATATTTTTGTTATGGTGTCA
Source organism: Megaceryle torquata (assembly GCA_024611175.1). NCBI lineage: Eukaryota > Metazoa > Chordata > Aves > Coraciiformes > Cerylidae > Megaceryle > Megaceryle torquata. Next base: position 91,436 of record JANIJG010006322.1, on the reverse strand, counting down.
ATTTATGCAGAAATAGAGTATATTTTAAATGCTGCAAAGCAGAAAAGGCTGCTGGCACACTTCTTTGTTGAGCTGGTCTTACAGGAATGATTACAGTAAATAGTTTTAAAGGTGTGCAGATAAATGATAACTCTGGATGTGGAGTGGAAGAAGGGAAATAAGCCAGACTAAACAGCACCTCCTTTAAAAGTCCCCAGAAAAAGCAGCAGTATAAAATTTGAATAAAGCACAAAGAAACAGTAAACAGTGTGGGAGGAGAAGGGAAGGAAAAACTGATAGTAATATCCCCATAGTTGTTGCTGAAAGAGTTGCTGAAGTGTTTTACAGATTGATAAATTTATACTGGCTTGAGTGCTTGTTAAGAGTAAATGAAGAAAGGCTTCATGGCAAGGAGCTGAGACAGCCTACCAGAGGTACTTGCTGTAGTTCTGCTTAGACCAGCAGTGGCAGATGTTGAATCCAGCAGTGATGCTCATAATGTCCCCTATCGCAGGGAAAAGCCACAGGGTAACAGTTGATTCCCCAAGGAACCTTTGGAAACTTGTGGTGCTAGGCACAATCTGTGACTGGATGAGCTGGGCAAGTGATGCGGCTAAGATAAAGTTGTGTTAGGTGGAAGAGCAAGGTGAGTTCAAAGCTGTGTGCCCTGAGAGCACTGAATGGTTAAAAAAACCTTCCCTTGAACCAACCCTGCTCCTGGTAGGCTTGGCAGCCTGTAATGAAACACATGACAAATTTCATCAGGGTTTGCTGTAGAAGGGCAAAAAAACACCAATAATAATTAACATCTTCAAGGCTGAATTTCAATGTGAAGCATAGACCATTAAAATGAATGAAAGCTTAAGGGAATGGCTGGCAGAACTGTTTGTCAAACAAATGTTCATTCTTTCAGATCTGCTGTTTATCTCCTTGCAAATAGATAACAGATGTGTAGGTGAATCAATGCTCTGATATTAGTATGTTAAAGAGATTTCAATTCTGATTAAAAAAAAAATAAATCATTGACCAATATTTGAATAAAGACCAAAATGTAGTGAAGCATAACAAAAAAGGCTACGTATTACCCCTGCCCTTAGCTAATTATTAATGACTGCCTCAGCAGTTCCCAACTCATCCATTCTGTTGAGTGGTAGAAAATGGAGAAGGAATTTTGAGTCATGAGCCTGCAAGTCACTGAGTGTGTTCAGTGCAGTGGGAGGTCACCTGGCTTTGTTTACAGTTTTCAACTTGTGGCAGGGGACTGTTTGCAGAAACCAAGTCCTAAGCCATGCCTCAGAGTGGGTTCTTCACTTTAGTCAAAACTTGGCTTGTATTGGTTACACCGTGAGAGTGCCTCATTTGGGAGTAGAGTTCCAAAATGCCACACCTCGCATATCTCATAAAATTGTGAGGTTTCCTTGGTGTAGAGAGGGAGGGTGTTTTCCAAAGCTTAGCATCTGCCTGCAAGAGGAACCTTCTATACCACCTTTCTTGGATCAAAAGCACTAGGACTGCTTTATGGGTCCCCAGGCTTAGAGCATAATGACAAGCATGATGATAGCTGCTTCCACTTGTGTCCTTGGTTGAAAAGCACAGAGCTCCTTCCTATGAAGTGCCCAGGTCTCTCCTTTATTGTTAGCTGTAGGTGCTTCACTGTGGTGATAGGAGTCTGCTGTTTACAAGCATGGTACAAGATGAGGGAGATCGATTGGAGTTAAAAAGGGTGGACAAATATATGTACTTTAGGTATGGCAAAATTTACAACTATCAGAAGAGCTTTTGCAATGAAGGAAGAAAGAAAAGTTTGGCACTTGTTTATTTTATAAAAGATGTCACACAATATGGCTGTCTGCAGCAGCAAGAAACAATGATCTGTCCCAAACAGGACTCCCTAGAGTAACTAACATGTGAGTCATGACTTCAAGAAAGAAGAAAAAACAAAACCAAACAAAACAACAAAAACCCACACCCAAAAACCCCTCCAAAAAACCACAAACAAACCCACTAAAACAAAAAACCAACAAACCAACAACAACAAAAAAAAACCCCACCAAAACAAACCCCTATAAGGTTCATGATAATTTGCCTGGAAGAATAAAAGATATGGGTTATACCTTGAAAGAAAGAAAACACTGAATTTTGGATCCCTGTTGTTTTGTTTCACAGTGTCTGTGCTTGAAGAGAAAACAATTAGAGCTCAGTTGCATACAACAAAGGCTGGTGGGAACCACATCTTAGACCTGCGTGCCATGAAATACTTAACACATAAGTGAGTGATAGATGTTCCTAGTCACAGATCTTTCCCGCAGTGTTGGTTTTGGTTGGGTTTATATTTGTTGGGGTTTTTTTATTCGTGTTTTTGTTTCTTTGATTTTGTTTGGGTTTGTTTATTTTTTTTTTAGAGCTTCACTCATTTTGCTCATTCCAAAAGTCTGAAATACCATGGGATGATGGTACATGTCCATGGTGATGTTGCTAATGACTTTCTTTGGCCAAATCACGGATCCTTCTGGGGATCCTCCAGATGTAAGGCAGAAGGTAGGCATAGACTAAAGCATGTCCTGCAGATGTGGAAGAATCTCAAAGATCTTGTTAGTGTTCTGACAGCAGGGTTTCACTCTACATCTCTCCTGTGATAATGAACCACTGCCATTCCCTAATAAAGTTAGTTAAATGAGCACTTGGCTGCCTCTGTGGCTAAAACCAGTTCAACTACTAGATGTGGTTGAGCATTCAGATGCTGTGGTGGGTCTTTTTTTGCAGCCTGTTTCCATTAAAGTCTGTTAGAAGTCTTTGTCCAGCAGCCTGATCCAAGGGTCTTTGCTATAATAACAGCATGTTGTTCTTCCCACTAGGATGTGCCCATGAGACACTAATGTGTAAAAAGCATGATACTCTTGAAATTGGTTGTTAGCTTGTTTCACCTTGTTCAATCCATAACATTAACCACTTTTTGTCAGAAGTAGGGAAAGTCCAGAGAAGTCACTAACTCTGCATTTCTGTTCAACTTTAATAAAGTGATCTAACCTAATAGAAGATGCTACTCTTTGATAGATCCTACTTCTGTGAAAGTGGTTTGGAGCAGAAACTGCCACCTCTTCCTGCTTAGGGCAGTGCTTCTTTGCTCCCTGACTGAAACTTCTGCAAGCAGATAATCATTTTTCAAGCCCATGTCTCTCTGTTATCTTAACCTTGCAGCTGTCTCTCTGATAATAGACTATAGAGTGGAACTATAGAGTATCGAGCTTTGTTAGGATGCAGTTGATATGTGCCCCTTATTTCTTGTTAGAAACTAGCAAGATGCATAACTTGGTAACTCCAGGTATTTTGGTCCTTCCAATGGAACTAGAGATTTCTTCCATCAAGACTTCAAATTCACTATTGCTTTTCACATGTAGCTAGATCCCTGCAGAATTTCACTTGTGGGCTTCTAAAGGTGAGAACCATTCCCAGTCCCCAGTTTGCAGTGGGAGGTGATGGCTTCACGAGTCCTGCATCATGGCACAGGATCTGTCCTCCTTCACTGCAGACAGTGTGAGGGGGAGACTCCAGGGTTCAGACTGCAGAGGGGTTTGTCATTTGTCATCGCAAGGCTAGAGCATCTGAAGCAGACTGACTCATCCCCTTCCCAGTGACTCACTATACATTTTGTTTTTCCTTGGTGGAAAAATAACTCCTGTGTTTCTGCTGGGAATGCAAAGTGAGAGACAGATTATAGATACCAGTTTATATCATTAAAAGGCAAATACATATTTAGAAGTAATTTTATTACAGGAGTCCTGGTACCCTAGGAGATGCATGCTGATGTGGTTTGAGGCAAGAACTGAGTCAAAATGTGTATTGTTTCAGCTGTCAGGTCTGGGGAAGGATATCCTGGCACAGAAACAAAGTAGCTTGTTCATGGTTGTGTTGGGGTTTAGTGCAGGGTCAGGCAGTGAATAAATCTCCCCTTATTTATCTCTGGTCCTATACACCTTTGGCCACCACAACTCTTGGGGTGTTTCAGCTGAGTGTCTTTTCTCTTGTTCACCAGTATGCCAGTATGAGTAGATTTCTTTGTCTGTTGCCTATTTGTGTTTGATAGTTTTGCTGCTTTTTCAGTTTTGAGTGTCTGTACCAATTTCTTTTATTTACTTGGTTGTTTATTTAAAGGACAAGAATTTTATCGTAGGAGCTCTTACACTAGTCCTCCACTTCATTTAAGTAGAAGGTCTGCCTCTGCTTGCTTAGTGGTGTGACATTGCAGTCACAACCTCCTCCATGATCAAATGTTATATTCTCATGTAGCATGTGTAAATAGAGGACCTGATGCACCAGTGTCTCACTCTGCATCTATGCAGAGGCCTTTAACAGGATTAATGAAGTTGATTTTTTTTTTTGTCAAACCAAGTAACGTCATCCTGTATCTCCCTAGAAGATACAGGGGGGAAGGCTGTGCATCACAGGAGCCTGTTGCAGATGCTGGGTCATCTGAGATCATGGAGTGGGAGCAGGGAGCTGATGTGAGCCCCTATAATTACCTAGCTAGCTTAAAGCAGTTTGGCTTTTGAGCAAAAATAGATTAATAATTTTGTAGAAGGAAGATGCTAAAAGTTCATTTCCTTCACAAAAATTCTGGGGTTTTTTTTCAGATAACTGTAAAATAAGATCCTCTGGTATTCTTGCTTGCTAAGACTCTGCAATCAGATCTGCATATATTAACTCCCCCTGCTTACAGCTTATCAAATTCTTTTTTTTTTTTGAGTACTTATATTGAGGTGACAGTTTAGTCTGCTGGAAGTCTAAGGGTGGATGTGCTTGAATGCGAAAAAGTCATGTTGACTGGCACCTGGCATGTTGATAGCAGATCAGTCGCTCCATGCTTCAGGCTCTGTGTGCATCATTGGGGGTTGTGGGGTGTGTGTGATGATGGATTTGAACATAATTTCTGCAGTTTCTGCTTGCTTTCTGTTGTTGGAATTAATGTTTTTCCTAGCTACTCTGGAATGACATCTTCATTTTAATCTACTTGATAGTATTTCATGCTAGCATAGTCATGGGTTACAGCTCAGTGTGGGCTATAGGGTGGGTCTGGTTGGGGTTCAGGGAAGATGGAGCCACATCTGGTTTCCAAGTTTTACTCTCGGATGCTTGTATCTCAGGGAAAGAGTAACTATGTGGGCAGCTCTTTGCTGCTCAGGGTGTTTTATTCTGATTCTTATTTCCCATAGCCTCTCATGAAACCCTTAAGGTAGTTCTGCATCTAAGCATGGGTAGTATGAGAGAAAACTTGTCCTGCGTCTCTCTGGGGAGGCATTTAGTGATGCAGAACAACATCCCCTAAACATTTTACTGATGAACAGAGTGTTTTAAACAGGAATGAATGATACAGATGCTGTCCGTGTTCTCTTTGGCTAGTCAAGCTTGGAGATTCACACTTTTCCATTTCATTAAAGTGACTGTGATGAAGCACTGGAAGAAGTCTGGATTCAGGTTGTGAAGGATGAAGGGCTCTGATCAGGAACTGAAACAAAAGTCAGTCTGAACCAGAACAGTATTTGGCAAAGATGACTCTTTACCTGGCCTGACACTGGCTTGCAGGGCTCCGTTATTTACACTGAAGTGCCTCAATCTGTTCTCCAGCTCCTTTTGTAACTTAAGCAGCACTTGTCCCCAACACATACATGACCTTCAAAAGTCAAAGTGTCTGTGGAATAAAGATAGATGACTTTTTCTTGCAGTAGGATTTTTTTGTTTGCTTTGCCTAAATTGAATTGTCTTGAAATCAATAGCTGATTTATTTGAGGTTCACGCTGTCTTGTTGGCATACTGATACTTTTCTAAGTTTGTTAAACATTAGAGTAGTCCTCACAAGCTTTGCTGGTTAAAGTTTGAATTTTCTTGCATTAAAACTTCCTTTCTTTTCCAAAACTTTCTAGAAAGTCATTAACAACCTTCAGCCCACAAAATTTATATAAAGAAGTTTTTGTTGACTCTGAATTCGTTAAACCTACATTAGTGAGAGATGTTACTTGTTTCTGAGACAGTTCTTGTAAATTTATTTTAAAATGTTGTTCAGAAACATGAGACAAGGCTGTCTTCATCTCGCAGAAAGATGATTCAAAATACTCGTATCGCTTCTAATGGTTGATTGACAGAAATTGCTTAGAGTTCATTTAAGGAACCTTTTTCTCAGTAACAAGTATGGAAAAGTGACATATGAAGGAATCATTTTTTTTAAAGAAGGGTTTGGGCATTCGTTCTTTATTTCAGGATTTCAGCACCAGGATTTGAGATTCTCTTGTTCTCTCTTCCTCCTGTTTTTTCCAAATGCTCAGATTTAACGTAGGTAGCTAAAAATTGAGTAGATTATAGAAAAACTCCATTATACATAATGTATTGAGGTTGTAAATCTGGCTAGTGGTGTCTAAAGAAGCTGCTTAAGTCCTGGTTCTCAACACTTTTTTTTTTCTTCATGGTCCTAGGGTCCTGAAGGGCCCTAAAGTCTTCAGACTCTTCTACAGCTCTATTTCCAAGCTTTCTCTCCAGAGTTCCAGTGGTGTCCTCTCCTCTTCATACAAGAGCTGAGGTCCTTGTTTTGTTGAGCAGTTCTGTGAGGACAAAAGCCACATTATATTGAGAAGGGTGAGGAGAACTGGGGAGAGCAGAGACTTTTACCAGCCTGTAGCTTTCAGTGGGTGCTGAGATGTGTGAGGTGCACCCTGGTGGGCTGGCATCTGGACTTGGGTGAGCAGCTGGGAGCAAGGTTGCACAGAAAGCTCGGCCAGCTTTTCTGCACAGTGTCTGCTCTGGACTGTCTTTCTCTTCTTACCCATCTTGTCCCAATGCAGACAGGCTCTCTGTACCAGCATCCTGCTTGGTTTCCTCTCCATTTCCCTCCTTCCCTTTCCTTGGAAAGCAAGGCTGGGCATGATGCTGTCATTTGATGTTAGTGGGGACCAAGCTAAACAGCCGCAGACTGCCAGGGAAGAAGATGGTTTTGGAGAGGCAACAGTGAAGGGAAGCTGCCTTCCATATCCCTGGCTGTCTGCACAACTACATCCCGTGGCTTTTTGGCAGATGTGGCATGAGGAGAGCCTGGGCTGTGCAGGGGCTTCTGCCACCGGGTGGACTCATCTGCAGCCCCAGGGTGATGGTAGCAGGCCTGTCTCTGAGAGCAGCTGCCTCTGAGAGGAGGGAAACAGGAGGTGTGGAGGCAGCATCCAGACATCTGCTGCTGAGGCAGAGACAAGATTTATTTGACGCTGCCATGGTCCGAATCCCTGGATGCCGGGAGGAAGAGGGCGGGGGCAGGGCTGTAATTAGTTTAACCAGCCGCGGATGTGTAACAAGGGGAAGCTGAAGAGAAAACAAATTACAGGGCAGATTCTGGCCCTGGCTGTTGCTTTAAACAAATAGATCCTGTGCTTCCCTCAGGGCTGGATGTGCCTCTACACTGAGGCTTGGTCTATGGAGAGAGAGATTTAGTTGAAGGGACATTGTGACAAGTAGAGATCAACCCCACAAATAAAACGCATCTTTCCAGTTAGTGCACTCCCCAGAGTCCAGCTCTTTTGCTTGCTGCTGGTGCTGCCTGTGGATGCCTTCATAGTCTTCTCAGCAATGACATGGGCACTGTTGATGACCACCAGGCTGCTTACAAGGTGGAAAACCTTTGTGTGACTTTCCTAGGCTCCTTAAGCAGAAGACGTTGTATGTCAAACCTCAGATAGGACCTTTGCTCAGCCTCCAGCCTGGAGGACTTTGAGAGTCAGGGCACATCTCTGGCTAAGGTCTAGGGGTCTCCCGTGTCAGCACTTCATTGTACTAAAGACAACTTAGTCCTGTCCTAATGGCTTTGCTTAAATTGATGAGAAAGAAAAAGGTGGGAGAGGCAGCATCAGCATATTGGGGAATGCAGCTGGCCATAACAGACCCTAAGTTTCTGGGCTCTCTCTCAAAAACCTATTAATTAGGTTTTGCTACTGCTTTCTAAGCCTCTTGTCAGGCATCGCTCTTTTAAGAGCTAATGCTGATTTTGAATTCCATGTGCAGGTTACTACTGAATTATTTGATGTGTTATAGACTTTCTCATAAGAATTTACAGGAAGCTTCATTGTGACTTCCCATGTGTTTGATGCATTGCCATTTTAATGACTGTAAAGGAAATACCTTTGTGGAACACTAACCTTAATTGACTTTATTTTACAAAGTCAATTACAGACCATAGTTTATTACAGGTCACTTTTGTTCTGTAAAAGATCATACTTTGGTAGAGATCTCTTCAGAATTTTGTCCCAAGCTCACAAAAAAGCTGCTCTCGGGGCGGGGGGACGACACAACAGAAGAGTGTGAAAGAGGGATAACACTAACAGAAAAGAGGAGCATATTCTGCATCTGATACATGATTGGCATGGAGTTGGAAGGCAGGTTTAACTCTTCTTCTTGACTTGGCAGTCTGTTATTACATCCTACCCCCAGTGCAGCTGTGTCTTGAGTATATAAATGACTGCGTCCTACACAACCAAGGTACAAGACTGCCATGCATGGTGGGTAGCACCTTGCTGTGTGGGTAGTCCCTTCAGCTTCTGTGAAACTGCTTCTAGTGAAAGATTCCAAGCAGTGTGAGTGCAAGGGCACAGTTCATCAGCTGTTGCACTGGCACCAGCTCAGGGCTATAGAGTTGCTGCTTCTGCTTGTTTTTTTCTACTGCCCCTCTCTGCCCCTTGCTTCAAGCAGCCACCCTTGTCTAGTCAGTTATGATTTATCTGATTATGCTCTGTGAATGATCCGAGTTTGCTTTTTAACTCAGTTTATTTCACAGGACCAGATGAAGGCACAAGTAGGCATAGTTTCTTTAGTGCTCTGCTCAGCTTTGCGAAGTTACCTCTGTCATCCCTGTTATGGGGACAGTGATAGGAATAAGTTATCACACAGGCTGTTTATTTTGCTGACTAGCCTAAAACTGCAAGTAAAAATTCAGGAACTCTTTTGTATTGACAGTATGCTTCCTCAGTCTCACTTTGGCCATGCTGTCCTGCTCCTCCATCTCCTCTCCAGAGCCCATGAGCAAGTAGTGAGTTGTACACCACTGTCTGCTGTGTGGTGATGGATGTAGGTGACAGGCAGAGATGAGAAAGAAGAGCAGAGCTGGATGGCAGCCCTGGAATCACATGTGCAGCACTTGGGGATCAGAGGAATCCTGCCAGGGAGGTGGCTTCTCAGCTGCAAACTAGCCCTGCAGCCACCCACCTACCTTGTGACATGATGTGTTGCTCCTGCATTATGAAAGAAGAGCCAGGTAGAGCTAAAATGACTATTGAATGTTTGCTGCAGTGGTCAGTGCCATTGCTGGGTCATCTCACATGAGTGCCTGCCTACATGGCAGGGGATGTAAACTTATAAGGTACTGAAGTTTTTCAGTCTTTGTGCTTTAATGACAATTATTTGTTACAGCTCTGGTTTTGTACTGCTACCATACAGCACTGAGATCTTCTGCAAGGCTCAGATGGGTATCTTAATTAAAAAACAAAAAAACCCCAAAATCTGGCATACTGCATGTAGACACATTTAGAAGTAATTTAAGGGACTTGGAAAGCTGCAGTTCTCCATGAAGATATTATCTGTTTCAGAGAGATCACTGCTACTTATGGCAAGACATCTGTTATCTGAGCAGCCCTTCAAGGCACTGAACAATAGGTCTGTTACTTGGCAAGCCTTCCCCGTCACCAGCATCTAAGAATAGCATATGGAAGATCTCCACTCAGCAGCAGTTGATGCTGATGTGTGTGAGCAGGTGTATATTTTAATTCTTTGTCATATGGAGTCGAAGACAACTGGTACTGTTGCTCCCTTAGGACTTCTCTGCTCATAGTAGGATCCTGGTACACCAGTGGAGAAATAACTTCTATGTTCCTCAAATTCAGATGGATCAAAAGCCACTTGGAACAGCAGAATCCGTTTACTCACTACCAGGAGGATTATGGGGAAGCTTGCTGATGCAGCTAAGGATTTGTGGAATAAAATCTAAAAAAAATAAAAATAAAATAGAGGCAGGAGCACTGCCTCTTAAGATCTTTCTTTCATCTTACTTGTCAGCAGCCCCTCCATGCAGTGTTGAATCTCTGCTGTATGAGACCTAAGACATGCAACAACTTTTCCCTTATGGGGGACGCTGATGTTTTTTCCCTTCTGTTGCTCATGTTCCCAGGACTTCCAGGAGCTAGATAACTTGGAGATTCCTATGTTTTGGATTGTTTTGAAGTTGCCCTGAACTTAAACCTGTACACAGCTAGGGCAGTGTCTGCACAGAAATAATCTTTTGTGGTTGGAGCAAAAGAAGCTTATAGCTTAGAAGGTATTTTTTCCAATGCTTGTCTTCAGAGTTGGCAAGAACTGGCAGTTTCTGTTTGCTGGAAACACTGACCTTTTGGTGGAAGAGTCTGCTCCAGTGCAAACCAGAAACCAATGCACAGGTTTCCCTGTTGATGCAGGTTTCTCTGCAACTATCTTCCTGGCTCTGAGACCAGGAGCTTCTAGTCCAGGCTGGCTATGCACATGTGAACCATGTGCCATTTGAAAGCTACTATTTGTGGTTCTGCAATTCCTTGCATTCCTGATTTAGTTAGGTTTTCTGAGAAGAAATCATCTGATAAAAGCCCAATACTTATGAGGCAATAGGAAGACCACACCTGGAGTCTCTAGTTCTAGAGACCAGTGAGGTCCCTGTAAAACATAGTTGAGTATATTCTTGTTTAGGGGCAAGGGACCAGGGGGACAGGGCCAGAAATTGGGGTGAAACTTCAGTTGATACAAACTGATGTCATTTGTGATCGGGTTTTCTGTAGCCAGCTTGGTGTAGAATAGGCAAGACATGGTACAGATGGTCTGAGGGAATAGACAAATAGAACTGAAAACTAACACAAAGAGACAAGTATTTTCTTATTCCCTTGCTTTGGAAAAACTATTCTGTTTGGAGTGTAGTTGATTCTGACTGCATTTTCTCTACTAAATGGAGTATTTTACAGCTCAAATCTGGTCTAGACAGTTTAGCCACAAAATTTTAACATTCTTTTGAGATCAGTAAAAAAAGTTCCAGCCGTATTTGAACAAATGGCTTTTTCATGGACTACTCACCCTTGCTTCAACCATAGGACCAAAACTAAAAGGTCCTTTTTCTTCCTGGTGATCTGGCCGCCAAGGAGGAGAAGAATTGTCTTGTGAACTTGATGTGGGGGAAGAGGAGGAAGTATTTTCTTTTTGATAGGTGCCTGTTTGTTAATTCTCAGCCCAGCAGCAAGCTGTAGGGGTTCAGGTTACAGCTTCCTTTGCTTTGGGGCAGAATCTGCCCTTTTCATTCCTGAAGAAATCTCTAGTCGTTCCCATTCCCTCAGCACTGATACTGGTTTAGAAGTGGCTCCCCCAGAGCAGGCTGGGGATAAAGATTGTCTGTCTCAATCCTTAGTAAAGGTAAGAATGGGGGGAAAAAAAAAATATGTTTAGAAAGAAAAACCCACCACAAAACCAAACAAGAGACCGAACTACCAAAAATCTGCACAACAAAAAACATTACCCTCCCTCCAAAACAAACCCCACCAACAAACAAACCAAAAAATCTACCAGCTAGCCTTCTATATTTTCAGCTTGTGATGAGATGGTTGATATGACTAAAAACAAGCATCCATTTAAGTGAGTGAAGAATTGGAGCCTAGAAAAGGGGTACAGCCCTCAAAACCCAAGCCTATTAAGTTAAATTGGCCTCCTTGTTTTTCCAGCCTCTGTTCTCAGTAGTGGAATTTACAGAAATGACTGCAAAATTTGGCCTATCTTTGCCTTGAGCAATACATTCTAATTGAATACTGTTCATTATTAGGCTGTTGGGGGGGTGGGGGGGAGAGAAAAAACCCAGCCCCATCCAGGCTAATGTACATAGAATTGCAGTTCCAAAGACAGTTTTAAGGTCAAGGGTTATTCTGTATGGGTTTAAAAAATATTACTGCATTCATTCAGTTTCCAGGAACCTTATGAAAACCATTCCTGAAAAAAAACCCCACCAAATTGTTGGGGTTTTTTTCTGGGTTATCTTCATAAAGCTGTGCCAGTGTTAAGTCTGGATGCATAAAATTAGACACCTGCTGGCAAGGTAATTCAGTTGTGTGCTGGAGATAGGGCTTCCTCCCCTATTGCTGCTGGGGAGTTACTGCTGCCATTACCAGCAGGAGCATCAGGTACTCAGACCCCTGCAAAATGAGGCTACTTTATAAAGTAAAAAATGTGTGCTGGAAGTGTTAGTATGTATTGAAGTCCTGGAGTGTACAGTGGATACTTGTCCTTATTGCACTGCAGTGATTTGACAGGTTTTTAAAACATTCACATGTTTTTATTGTGGTTATTATTACTACTTTCTTCATGCAAAGCTGGGGAATATTTGTTCCTGCTGCAGTTATGTCTTGTATTTCTGCACATGCTATTCACAGTCTCGGGAGTATCTGCCATTTAGGCCCTTGTTCTGTTGTAGTACTGATGAAATATTTCTGGTTCCTGTGCTGACATTTGTTGGTTTTGTGGGGTTTGGGTGGTTTATCTTTTTGTGGGTGCTGTGGCAGGTATCAGCTGTGTCCCTGGCTGGGGGGGGGGGTATTTTACAGCCGTATACCAGACATGGGTATAGACATGGCCAAATTTGGCCACCAGAAGGATGCTCAATACTTGAATGTGAAGTGAAAAGAGCCCATGTGCACAGTGAATGAAGTAAAGAAGGGAAAAGCCACCTCTGGCACAACATGCCTGAAACGTTTCTTGCACTGTGGATTAGGTGTAGGGGTTGTGGTATCTCCAGGTCATATGGAATAAGGGATCAGCAGCCTTCCCTTCAAAAAAGATCAGGCCATCAGAAGATTCTGTTAAGGATGGAGTGCAGAAGAAAAGCACACTATGTGGGAAACTTCCCGTCTCTTGGGGGATTCAAAGGGTTTGCTGTCTCTCAGAGATGGGGCCTGAGTTAATGAACTCAGAGTGAGGATCCCTGAAAGAAAGGCCAGCCAGTTCTGCTGGGTGGTCAGGTTAGGTGATCATTGAATAGTTTGGGTTGGAAGGGACCTTAAATAACATCTAGTTCCAATCACCTCATGCCATCATTGTGCTTTATTATGACTGCACAACTTCCGAACAACAAAAATATCTTAAAAATGGATAAGGGGATGAAAATATATCTTAAGCTTCTTCTGTCTTTCATCTATCCCATTCTCTAATTGGCTGCCCTTTATTTCTGGCTGAGTTTCCTCCCTCCTGCCCTGTGCTCTTGCATCAGCTGCGAAGCTCAGTGCCAGCCTGCATGTGCTGTGTCTGTTGGTCACCCCTTCCCTCTGCCCTTGGATGTTTGTTGATGAGTGCACTTTTTGCAGCTTGTGGAGTGTGTGGTCAGGCTGCCAACTCCTACCAGTGCTTTTCAGGTGCGAGCGCAGTGTGGTCAGAAAGACCTTTGTGTGTCCCCAGCTACAGTCTGGGTGAAGTTAATGCTATTTTTATTTTGGGAGCTGCACGTCTCTGAAGGGGAGTGGGTTTACCTGTTGCTTCATGCAGATATCAAGCTGGTGATAAAAGGATTGCTTTGTTATAACTGTTATTGTCAGAAAATTGGTCACAAAAAAAGTAATTTACTTTTTCTTATTTAATTAATAGTGTTACTTTGATCCTGAGGCTTTCTTTTAAAAATAATTTTCTTGTCTGGAATGGAAGTTTCAGAACTGGATACTAATATTGATGCTCAAAGCTTAGGATAGCAGAGAGCTTATATGAAATGTTCTGACTGTATCATTGACTTTGCCTTGCACATCAAAGCAATTAATCTTTTTTAAAAAAAAAAAGAAAAAAAGAAAAAGATAATTAGGAAAGCATGCAGAGTACAAGAGAAGCATTGTTTAATTAAGAACCAGATTCGTAGACCACTCTATATGGGGAATTAACTCCAGAGAATTTAGGATAACATGTTTTTATAATGAGAACTTAAACTAAACAGATTGTCTCCTTCATAAAAAATAAAACATTTGATGGTAGGGTATAACTGCATCCATCAGGAGAACATCTCTGATCCTGGGGGGTTCTTTGCTTCCTGTGGTTCCACGTTAGTCAGCAAAACTCTGAAGTGGGGGGAGAAGCATGTTTTAAGAGTGAATGCAGTGAAGCAGTGGAACTGATTATCAACGATGTGATAAATCCTCTGTTGCTTGGAGTGTTTGTTTAAATTGGATGGGATTCTAAATAATATGCCCCATGTTAGCTGAAAGTTGTCGAGCAAAGAAAGTTGTACTTCTGTACTTCCAGTGAAACTGGAGGCTTGTTTTATGTAGAAGATAAAACCTAGTACCCATCAGCCCATTTTGCTTTTGTTGCAAACAGTTCTGTCAAAAACTGGGCAAAGGCTGCAACCCCGTGTTCGTTGAAGCTCCCATGGACTGTATGAGACTTCTGTGATTTGGTTCTATTTTTATTCCATAGATGAAAGCCAAATGCTATTTTATGGGTTTGCAAAGCTTGCAGGTTCTTGGTTACTTGTGTTATGTTTGACAGTAAAGGAGAAAGACTGCTTTGTCTGTTTGAAAGGTTTTATCAGTGAGATCACTGTAAAGCTGTGAGAAACCAGGTTGTTATTCCTTGAAATGACATGGAGAAACTCCCAGCTTCTGTGGAGTGACTCGTGGTGAGTCACAAATGGAGAATACATTGGTACCGCATCTTTTTAATTTATTTTCCATTTCCAGGAGGCTCGGTATTAATTACCAAATGTCTTGGGAGTTTTAAATCATAAGGCCAGAGGAGGAGTGATCCAGTCACTGTAGCTTCAATGTGAATTTAAACTCCAGCTCTGCAGTGTGCTCCCGTTGGTTCCTTGGTTGCCCAGGTCCTCAAACTGAGCACCTGTCTTTCCTTGAAATCAGTGAGTGAGAGCTGCCACTCTGTCTTTGAAGGGCTCAACTTTCATTTCTCCCTGCATTAGCTGCTTTCTGTGGAGTGGCAACCGGTAACTGCTTTGAAACATCCCCGCAGGCCACGGAAGATGGATGAGTGGTTGGGTGGTGCACCAGGATGCATTCCTGAGGTCTTGTCTCATTGGAGTATGTGGACTTATTCCTCTCTGCTGGAGAGGAATCTCATCCCTGGTTCTGTGCTGGAATTGTAGTTCAAGCTCAAGTTACTGTATAAATGATAACATGATAATCAGTGTCTTCCCTGCCACAATGGATGCAGAATTTGCCTTTGCAAGATTAAGCTGTTATTTTCTGCTTCCCATAAAAACAAGGACACTATAAAATCAGAAAGGGAAAGCATGGTGTTTTTTGATCACACTTGGATGGCTACTAACACTAGTGATTTGTTGAACTGTATACTTATTCCTTTTATATTCTGGGCAAGGTGATAGTCATGGAGACTTTAGGAATAAACTGAAGTGTTCTGCGAAGATGAAATGATTTTGATTCCCTGTGGCAGATTAAATAGTTCAGTGTGGAACATTAATATTTATAGAGATTGGTAGTGATAGAATTGATTTCAATGACTAATCCTTGTAGTTCTGTAACCATTACATATATAATTTGCTAGCTGTGTAAATATATGATATCTGTATATACACAAAATGTTAACCCAGTTAGCTAAAAAATACCCAACTGTTCTTATGCTTTTACTGTTTATTCAGTCAGTGGTTTTATCTAATCTGCTGTTGCAGGGCAGTTACCAAAATGGTCCCATTTTATTCCAGTGGAAACTATTAGAAAAAACATTGGTGGCCTTTAACAGCAGCAAAATCTGTTAAAGTGCTAACACATTCGTGTAACCTTTCTCAAGATAATAATGTACAATGGTTACAGTGTGTCTGTCTTGACATTTAAAGGGACATTTAGCTCACCTTTTGAATCTACTATTAAAAGAAAAATATTCAAAAATGCACCTGAAATTTTGAATTTAATTGTTTAAGTGGAATTTTTTTTTGTTGGGCAATAGTACTATAAAGATGGAGAAAGAAATAAAGAATTATGACCTTTTAATGTGTGTTTCTCCTACTAAAGGTACACATTCCTCACAATACACTCACTGGGTGTACTTTTAAGCATCCTACGCTTGGTAATGTACAAGTTCTGCAGTTTACTTCCAGTGAACTTTAGGTTCAGAGACTTTCATCAGTTCAGTTCCATTGTGGATTTTGATTTTCTTTCCTGTATTGATGTTTTAGCTTTTAACTAATGTAAGCACGTGCAACTGACTTTACCACCGTATTGTATCCACTTTATTTAAAAGACCTTTAGTCTCAGACACTTGCTAATAATGTATCTCTTCAGCTTTTTCATAAAGGTGGATCTTTAGCGACTTCAGCTTGTGAGCCCTCTTGAAAAATAATTTGAGATACTCTCTTGAGTCCTCTAGACCTTTTCAAACCTCACCCAAGTGAAGTATTTTATAGACAGACATATGGGGCATTGGAATAGCTCCCTCACTCATAGAGATTGGAGAGCTGCTCAGAAGAAAATGTCCCCTTGAGGACCTTGAGAATATTTATTTTGGTGCAGGAGCCCAATCTTAGGGAGAATAATTTTAAAATCAAGCTCTCCCTACAAAGAATTCCTCTGTGATTTTTAACCAAAACCTCTGTGTGTTTCGTTGTGCATTTAGTTCTTTCAGTCCAGAAATACAAATGGGATAGTTACTATGTGCAGGAGGCGTTACCAGCCCACTGAACATAAAGCGAGAACGTGTGGAACATCAGCACCTTACTCTTCTGTACCCCATTCTTCTCTTGCTGTGTTCACAGCTCACTTTTTAGCAGCAGTGTCTGGAATAGAAAATTTCTCCCTTTTACCTCCTGCCCTGGAGCTCTTTGGGATGATGGGTCTGTGGAATTTAGGCTAAGGGACACGCACACAAAACAGTTGTATGTTGCAGAGTAAGGGAAATGTGGAACAAATTGGCAGCCTAAGAGGTCACTTGATTTTTTTGTTGAATTTTTTTTCCTCCCCTTTGTGCACTGTATAATAAAGAAAATACTGCCTGGAGAACAGGAGGCTTGGAGGGTAAATTGGCCGAAATGAGAGCTGGGTTATAACAACAGTGATTTTGCTTCTCTTCAACCTTATCCTGACAGGATGGTTTCAGAATATTACAGTAAAGATTGCATGTAGAATTGTACATATGTTCCTCATTAACAGGCAAGGTGAAGCCTCTCCAGACAAGTTCTGTGCAATCTGTTGTGGGTTTGTTGGATCTGGAGGTCCCAGGGACTATGTTGACACATTCTTGAATGCTGTCTGCTGGCACCTCTGTCTTCTGGCTAATTACAGATGTGTGGACAGAGAATGTGGGCTAAAATCAGCGAAAGGAGGCCCCTGTGCTGACTGAGCTGGGTCTGCACATCCCACATCTGCAGTGGGGTGCTGTAGTGGGGCAGGTGATGCACTGGTCGTGGACATCTCTCATTGCAGCTGTCCCTTCTCACTAGCCTGCCACAACCTGCATGGGAAAGCCAACAAATGGGACCTGGTGATGGATGACATTTGACAATGTTCAAGATAATCAAATTGTCTCTTAATTTCTACAGTTTAATGATGCTCTGATTTTTAGAGAACCTCATCTTCAGTTATAGCAATTTAGAGGTGAGGATGGGTACCATATTCATATGGGGAGAAAACCTACTGCTTAGACTAGAAGCAAAAAGCATCTGAGCAATATCCCTTCACATCAAGGATTTTCTCTGCAGTTAAAATTGTTGGGGTTTTTTGTGTGTGGGTGTTTGTTTTTTTTTTTCCTGTAATAAGTTTTATGCTTTTTAAAATCAAAGGCAAGATATTACTGCTTTTTAAGGATCCAGATTGCATGGATGTTAAAGGTCTGATACTTCATAATCCTGTTGTCTTTTATAGACTGGTTCCCTGTTCAGATTATACCTCTTACAAGTGTTTTGAAGATCTCACTTCCTACATGGTAAAATCATATGGCTGTAGAGCATGTTTTATTTAAAGCCCACCTAGTGAAACAGTTCAATCCATAGAAGATAAGGCAGTTGTAATGCATTTGTACTCTCTTGTATTAGGATAATGTGACAGCAGTTCAGAGTACTCAATGTTTTGGGTTTTGCATTTTCTGTGAAAAACAGGTACCAATGGAAGAATTCACTTTACACTAAAAACAAACTTTTTTTTTTCTGTTACATAAATGCAGAATTTTCACTTGTCTCTGATAAGGAGGCAGTTTTTGACTGTTACTAGTGCTTCTATTGCCAATGTACTAGCTTTTCAGAGCATTGCCAATAGATTGCCTAGCTCTTTGGTGGCTGTTCATATAGCTGTTGCAAAAGAAGGCTTTCCTCTACTCTTTTCAGGAGCTCCCCTCCATTTAGGCTCCATTTGTTTTAGAGTTCTTACCTCTTTTGGGGCACAATTTACTCTTCTAAAGGTTAATTGGTGTAATTTGTAGAAGTTCTCCAGCGAAATAAAACCCATGTGTGTAGAAGGGCTGAACGTGCGAACAGCCTCTGCCAGTGAATTGACATCTTGTGTGTGGTGCTGGAGGGTCCAGCTTGTTTGGAAGCCCAAAGAGGTGTGTTCCCTTGCACTAGGTGCCTTTGGGGAACATATATGTGAAAACATCAAGACACCTCCCAGATGATACTAGAAGCAGTCTCTGTGCTGCATGGGGAGCCCCAAAACAGTGCTGGCATGTGTTGTGGTTTAACCCCAGCCAGCAACTAAGCTCCACACAGCCACTTGCTCACTTCCAGCCCCAGCGGAATCAGAAGGATAAAAATGAGAATTTGTGTGTTGAGCTAAAGACAGTTTATCAGGTAAAGCAAAAGCTGTGCACACGAGCAAAGCAGAATAAGGAATTTGTTCACTGCTTCCCATTGGCAGGCAGGTGTTCAGTCACCCCCAGGAAAGATGGGCTCTGTCATGTGTAACATTTACTAACAAAGACAAATGCCATCACTCCTTTTTCCTCCCACAGCTTTATATGCTGAGTGTGATCTCATATAGTATGGAATAACCCTTTGGTCAGTTAGGTACAGCTGTCCTGGCTGCGTTCCCTCCCAGCTACTTGAGAGGCAGAAGAGGCCTTGACTCTGTAAGCACTGCTCAGTAATAACAAAAACATCCCTGCCTTATCTGCACTGTTTTCAGTGTAAATCCAAAACATAGCCCCATACCAGCTGCTATGAGGAAAATTAACTCTATCCCAGACAAAACCAATGCAGCATGCCAGAGGGTGTAGTCTGAGCCAGGCGTGAGGGTGGAGGATGTGGCCTGATGGGAGAGTGCTCATTCCCTGTGTCAGCCAGCTCAGGGCACTGGCTAATTTGGAGCAGCTCATGGGTCAGCCTCATATTTAAGTGGATTTGTGCTTTTGCTCCAGCCACAAACTGTTCAGAAAAAGCCATTCACGAAGTTTTGCTGGCAATGGGATGATTCCTCTAAGATCCTTTCAACTTGCTGTTACAAAACCTGATATTTTGTTTCCCTTTTTGGCTTGACATACTGTTGGGTGCAAATTTGTATGCATTAAAACTTGTAGATTTTTTTTCTCTTTTTCTGAACACAAATGTATGTTATTGAAGCCTTTTTACACGGAATCACTTTGGTAGCTGTAGGGCTTGCAGAACACCATAGCCTAAATTTAAAGAAGTGCCAAGGAGACATCATCTTTGACAGCCACTCAAGAGCTTACTGCCTTGGGTGGTTCTGTTTGTCTAAGTGAACAAGTGCAAGCATCATTGTGTGCTGTGAAGGCAAAGATGGGCACAAGACCTATTGCCCTTAAGCTGCTTTCTCTGGAGCTCATCATTACAAATTTTCTATCAAACTTTCTGGCTAAATACTGGTGGAAATGAAGGAGTTTGAGGTGATACAGAAGAGGGGCTGGTCTCAAAAAGACAGTGAGGATAAATTGGGCCAAAGGCCAATTATTAAAGGTCTCTTTCTTTGTAGCTCGTGTCAGTCTAATGGAGTAAACTCAAGTGACCACCTGATTGCTTGTAGGTGGCAGTTTGGGGTACTCCTTTATGGCTCATTTACTCACCATGGTCTTAAGAACAAAATTGGTTGGGGTTCCTTGCTGATGGGAGTCTTTTCAGTTGTACCTTTCGCTACGCTCTTGGAAACAAGTGTTTTCCCTCAGTGCAGCTCATTTTCCTTTCTAGTGCTACCTTATGGTCCTTTGTTTCCTGTCAAACTCTCCAGTGAGATGCTACAAGTGCCATGGTGCTTAGGGCATTTTCTGCCTTCTTTGTATTGGATATTTATCCTATGCTACTCGGCCTTTCATCTAAGATACTAAGGACAGCAGCTAATGGAAGACGTAACCCATGTTTAAGATTCAAAACTGCTCTTAAAAGAAGTACAGGAGAGAAGAGCATAGTGAAAGATCAGCCTGGATGGCTTGATTATGCTGATACAAGTGTGTCTTGGCACTTGTGAATGTAGACTGTCCATTTAGTGGTAAAACCATTCAGTCAGTGCTTGCAGAAGAAAATCGTTTTCTGCCTTGTCTACTGGAAGACTCTGTCTTTGGTGCCATCTTTGAGGCCTTGCTTTTGTGGAGCACATAGGTATGTGAGTCAATCTGAGCATATACGTTATCTAGCGGGAGGCAGTGAATGGCTTGTAGTTCTCAGTAAAGAAGCGGGAAGAGCATTTCCTTCCAGGGGAAGGAGTAGAGCCTTTTGGGAGCTCTGGTGAAGATGATGGTGGGTGTTTCAGTGTCTGTGCTGGTGTTAGTGAGGAATTTGATGATGCAGACCAAGTTTTATAGTCATGCTTATCCTGATTACCACTTGTGAAAAATACCCTACTGAGGCCTTCATGAAGAAATGGTAAAGAATTTCCTTCTGTTTTGGGGGAATCACAATCTCTTCTGCAATCTGCATTTGGAAAGGTAATTCCTTCTCCATTGCATGCTATATGCCTGGGCAGCATTATATGAAAACTTACCTGAGAGACCAGTCATACTTGCCAAGCCACAAAACAGATGAACAGATAACAGATGAACGATGAAATAAAAGCCTTAACACCACCATCCATTGTCTGAGAGAGACAGCACTGAAGGATTCAGGTGTGTGCATATGGGGATGCTTTGTCATCTGGGGGCTGCATTGCCAGAGCAGTAATAGGTTGGTGAGGAAGGAGCAGAGACGTGTTATTTATATTTGAGGAAAAGTGTTATAAATCTGTCCACTGGAAAGAGCAATCGTGCCATCAGTTGTCATCATTTGGCATCGTAGCAGGACACTGCATGTGGTAAATGTTGTCGAAGGAGTCCTTCCTCCTTTTGGGGAAAGTGGTATGTACAATCTGTTAACTACCTCATTCTGACACCCTTAACTACCTCATTCTGACACCCTCTTGTCTCCAAAAGTCCAGGTGAAGGGTAATTTCTTCTTTTGGGATTTAAAAAAGAAGGCGGGGAGAGAAAAGGGAAATCATCTAGCAATTGCCAGCTTCACAGATGGAAGCTTTTGTAAGTGCCCTGAACTGTCATAAGATGACCCTCTCCCCCAAAACAAGCAGTAAAACTACTGGCCAGTGTGCATTCCCTGATATGCCTGTGATAGGCAGAGAGCAGATTGCCTTGGGCTGTCTGTTACAAGGCAGGATGCTAATAATTTTTCTCAGATTAGCAGTGTTTGAAATGCAGAAGCTTCATGTACATTCGCCTGCTTTGAGAGAAGGTGACAGAGCAATTGCAAAGGCACTGTAAATGCCTTACCTTGGTCAGTATGTCTTAAAATTTTCTTTTCTTGGCAATGTCATCTCTTACCCCAGGAGTACTTTCTTTGGGGGACAGTGTGCATCAGTGGGGACATCCAGGAAAAGTTACCAGGCAGTTTGGCAAAAGGTACCCTCAGATATCACTGCAAAGGGAGACTGCAGCTCTATAATATGCACAAATTTCAGTACAGCAAAGCAGGTTATAGAAAACCAACAAAACTCTTCTGCCATTTGTAAATAACCATTACAGGAAATCTTGGTTTATGTCCTGTCCTTCACCTCAGACAAGTACTTTGGCCAAGGGAAAATAAAATCCTCTTTTTCTATTTTTTGAACTATCCCGAATTACTGACACTTAGAATTTTATTCATCCAGTATCAAACCACAGCAAAAAGCCAGATCAAACCGACTTTAGTGTTCCAGCTCTTGTGTTGTAGCAAAAATACCAAAGTAACAGGAAAGAAAGTATTCTAGTTATTTGTGTGATGTTCTCATATCTCCCCAGCCTCTGTTGTAGTGCTTTGCAGTGGCAAAGAGCTGCGTATGGGAAGTTGGGAAATTGCACATTTTTGTGGAGAACTACCCCATCCCTCAAGTGAAACCATGTTCAACCTCCTTCCTAAGTGATGTTTTCAAAGTCATAATTCATCTAATTAACTAGCATATTCTTTTTATGCAGTATCCAGATTGGAAGGCAGGGTGAAATGAAGTCAATTTTAATCAGTCACCTAGAGAATAAAGTCAGCTTCATAGTCTCATTGGGCAAGACTGCTAAAACTGACCCTGTTTCATAGACCACACAGCCTTTATTTGCTTACGTTTTTCCATATACCCCTCAAATTAAAATCTCTACTGCAGAAACAGAGTAAGTGCAGTAAACAATAAGCACTCTTGCTTCCGTTCACCCCAAAAGTAAGGTTAACAAAGTCTGGGAAGTTGCTCGAACCAGCTGGTGAAGGCTGAACTGCAGAAGTATGTACAAAGTGGTGAGAAACATTTGAGAAATTAAACCCTGTCTTTGTAACGTCTCCCCTTTCCTCAAGAAGACAGTGGCTTTGTGTTCTGCTGTCTTACTTTCAGCACGGTGACAGTCTGGTTTGAACCATTTCCTAAACACTGAAGAGTATCCCTTGCTTTAAAAACCAAACAGAAGAGGTGTGTGTGTTAACACCTGTGTTACTCCTCCCATTTGTCATGCCCTGAGTGCTGCTTTAGTTCTTTGAGGAAAACAAACAAGCAAAAGCAACCTAAAAATGTGATTAGTCTGGCTTTGCTTGCCTTTTGATTACCTCTGTAACAAAGATTTCTGCATTTCTCCAATACACACATATCATCTTTACATTGTGTTAAGCAGCAAGACAATCAATATTTAATTTCATGCAAGCCCTAAGCAAAACATGAAGTTAATGAAGTTTACATCCTTGTGAGATAGCCATTAGGGATTAGCACCTCTATTTTAGCCAGTTAAATGAATTGGTATTTTGTAGACCTGATTAGTTTCTAACAGTTTGCTGCAGTTTAAGCAGCTCTTTAAGAGGGAGGGACATGGTTTATGGTGCTTTAAATACATAAGCAGAAGAAACCTAATGGAAGTTTACATTTATTGTTATTTATCTTTGGGAGATAGATATTTTTTCAAACAGATTCAATGTGTGTTCTCTTGAAAATGATGATTTTTCCAGAGGATGTATTGCTGACTCCCCTCTGCTCCCCCGTTGTATGGAACTGATTCATGCATATTTCAAACAAATCTACTGAAACACATAACAATGTCACTTAGGAGGGGAATGGGAAGTCTAAGCCTTGGTGATCTTCAGAATAGGGTTTAATCTGTTAATAGACTCCACCGAATCCCTGCTGTCGTAATTCCAGCAGATGAGCCAACGCTCACTGTTTCCCTTGCCCTCTCCCAATGTGAGCATCCTGCTGACCGCTTGTAGGGATCGTGCCCCTGTCAGCAGGGGCCAGCTGTGCTCCCTGTCCTCCACACTGACTGACTGGAGGGTGTAGGGGAGGCAAAAAGGGTTCTGTCTTAGGTTCTGGTCCTCTGTGGGATACAAGGTTTCCGAATCTTCAGGGGAGGTTTTTGCTGTTTGGCCACCAAGCCCCCTGCACGTGCAAAAAAGGTTCCTGAAAACCAGAGAGCAATGCAGAGATGCTGAACCACACCAGCAGGAGATCATGTGGTTTCTTGTAGAAGCCCTTTGCTTCCTTTCCTCACATTATTCGTGTTGGATGATGAAGTCCACGCTGGAGAAGTTAGAAGTACAAAAGAGCTAGATGTAAGGATTAGAGGAAGATGCAAAGATGGAGAAAACTGAAATAATGGGACAGCTGCAGGAGGTGTAAAAGAAAGGCAGCTGATCTTCTGGAGTGGGAGGAAGGAGGGGGTATGCTCTGTTTCTAGTGGGGCATAAGGGCTTGATAACCTAGTTTTGCTTTTTTCTTCTTGTGAAAAGCAGATCAGAAATGAACTTAACTTGCTGTACTTCTTGCTAGGGCTAGATGATATATATTAGATTATATAGATGATATATATTACTAAGAACTTGTATCTATAATCACTGGCAATTTATGGTAAGAAAACAAAAGCCACCCAGACTGGAAAAACAAGTTCTCTTTTAGTGAGATTCCAAGTGTGAAAAGCTGAAACTATTTCCTTACCATGTTATTTCTCATAGATAAAATACTGTAGTATTTTTATCATTGTTTCTTCAAGCATGCTCATCAGAGCTAAGCTGCAGTCCTGCCGTGTGCTAACGCCTGAAGGGTGTGAGCAATGCTGTGTGGCCAGGTTCTGCAGGAATTCCTTTAATCTGCAAAAAATGATCTGAAAAAGTTAATGCAATGGTAAATAAGACTGACCTGGAGGCTGTAACTAATTTGGATATTCAAAATTGCAGTTTCCCTTAAAAGAAGCTCTTCTGGAAAATAAATAACCACAGGGGAAGCAGGCAATTCAGCCAGAACTATGTATTAGTTTTGTGATAAGCAGAGCAGAAAGCCATTGTGAGCACAGAGTAAGTTCTTGAAATGTTAAGTACATTACTGCAACTGGTTAATCCAGGGCTACAACAGCCTGATCTGTGAAAGGTCTCTCTGAAAGAGACTTCAGTGTATGGCCAAATAAGAGCGTGTAATGAATTTGTGCGCGCAAGTTGTGCAGGGTGCTTTTATCCTAGAAGAGCAGAGATATCTTGATTAAAAAGAGGGGAAAAAATGCATTCTTTAGTCTGACCAGTCGCACAGTCTTCCTTCTATCAAAGTAAAATTAAAATTTTGTATTAAAGTTGTTTGAAATCAAAAGTTTAAGAGAGTTGGTCTGGTATTCTTCCTCACAGTGAGGTCCCTGGTCAAGTATCTAAACCTTAGGTTGGTTGTGGTTAATGATAGGATTTCCACTAACACTGCATTGATGCAGGCTGAGATAAGAACCCCAGCTGGAGCTCGTGATTTGAAAGACCATAGTGGGTGTTAAGAAATAATTTTCTCTTTTGTGTTCAGCCCGGCACCAGATGTTTAATTAAATACTTTTGCTTTCTGTAGAAACATAGATGGGGCCACTGTGAGTTGGAAGATACCCAGTTAAAATTTGCTGTAGAAGATAATCCATCTATGTTCCTACCCAAAGTTTCACATGTGTTGTGTATTCTTGCATAGATCTGCCCAAGTTACAGTACAGAGGTGGTGTGAGTCCACATCTTCCAACTGATTTTTTTCCTTCTCAGAAAGCTTTTCTTCAAAAACTTTGTAAATCACTAAAGCTTTCTCCTTTATTTTGCCTTTTTAGGCTCTGCGCTGATACACGCTATCGCGTTTCCCAGACCTCTCTGGCTTTGTACTCTGGCAGCATTGCTCCTCCTGTATCTGCCACCTGTCTTCTTTTCATCAGTGAATCCAGCCTGTGCTTCCTCCGGTGTTTTGTTCCAACATGTCTTGTCATTCCTCCATAATGACAGATAGTTGGGGAGGGGGGGTTTATGCTTCTTTTTACTCCTGGCTCCATTCAGCACTTGTGATCCAGCCAGTGTGAAAGCACTTGCCTCTTCTTTGATCCCAATGAGTTTCCTGGAAGTGTCCTTACCTACCTTGCTGTGTGGGATCTCAGTTACGTCATTTTTTGCTGCTGAAAGCCTTCTTCACCAGAAATCCCAGCTTGAAGTTGGAGCTGTAGCTTGGTGCATTCGCTAGCTAGTTTTCCTCTCTTGTTTTCCCTGACTTCCCTCTACCTTCCTTGATTCTGTCTCGGTCAAGAAAGTGATATCTTGTGTCTCCTGTCCATCTCCAGACATTTTGTCTCCAGCATTTAGTCTCCTCTGTCCCTATCACAGGCTCCTGTGTAGCAGTTGAAGTTAAAAAGTCGAGATTTGCAAAATGCAGTTTAAGTGGTGTAATTGGTGACTTTTAAAATAGACCACTGTAGAGTCTACTTCTTTTGTTAGTACTTCTCATCTTTCATGATCCAGTTCTTGATGTTACTTGTATTTCCTTAGGCCATCTCTGTAGAATAGCTTAAGCCAGTTCAACTCATGTGCTAAAGGCAGAATCCTGTATCTTTACATTTCACAGCACGTGTTATTTCAGTGGCAGGTTTTAACAAGGCAAATTAAATTAGAAAAATCCAAATATTTTATTCAGGGTAATTTTCTTAAATTAGGTTTAGAAATTTGATAAATAATTTTAAAGCCCTGAATTTACTCGTACCTTTTTTGTGCTGTTATTTGTTTTATTTTTAGTGTGTAGTGTTGAATCTGCTGAATCAGGAGAGCAGAGGGGTCTCTACACATTGAACATGTTTTTAAATGCTATCTTAGTTTAAAGCTGTAGTCAGTTCCATTTCAGATCTTGTGTGTGTCCCCAGGTCAGTTGCTTAGGGTGCAGAAGAATGTGCTGCTAGAAGATGAAATGAATACTTTTCACCTTTTTTTGGCATAGGTTTGGGAGGAATTAGTCCAAGATTCAGATTTTCTATCTATGATTTTGACTTGTAAGGATCCTTTAGATTATATCTAGATAAATCTTATTGCTTGGGTGTGGCCTCTACTTTTGACAGTACCTGTGGTCATTACGGCCCATATTAAATACAGCAACCATGACCTGGCTTTCATTTTCTTTTGAGTCTTGGATCAACACCCCATACAGGTATAATCCTCCTCATCCCTTCTCCTGTGGGTTGGAAGTGCATCTACATTGTAGCTCAGTCTGCAGTTTGGCTGCAGGAGCAGGCTGCAGTGTGGGGTGGGTGCTGCCTTCAGACTGCAACCCAGATTCTTCCCTGTTCACTCCAAAACCCAAGTCATGGTGTTCCTGCAGGGGTGTCTATGCCAGCAGGCTTCACTGTGCTGTCTTAACCTCCGTGCTTCATGGAGCTCCAGCTTTTGCCTTGAGGAATTGTGAGGTCTGCCTTGGCACAGAGGATTTTGCTTGAATGCATTCTGTATTCACTTGTGCAGCTGTATCGACTCACACTAGTTTGTGATGTTCTGTCCTGTTAAAAATATGATTTATGCCCTCCACTTGTGGTTATCTAGGAAAGCTGTTGTTAGATATTTTACAAGACATCTCTGGGAGGCTTCTGTCAGGTTTTTGGTGCTATTTCAGGGTCTTTGTGCTATTTTCAGTGACTGGGGGAATCCTATTTTGGAATTAATGAGATCTTTCAGCAGTTTGTGGGATTTCCAAGAAAAGTTGTATTATCTTTTTTTTTTTTGTATATGTCTTTCCTGCAATTGTGGTTTCATAGTCTTCTAATTTGATTGTATAGGGTCTTTATATAAGTTTTGGTTTTAGGGAAGTTATACATTTTTGGCTGCTGTCTGTAGTACATTGCTACCCTATATTAGTAATAATGAGTCAGTAACAGTTTTGAGGGAATCAACATGACTAATATTAAACTTACATAGCTCAATATTTTTTTTTATTTGAAATATTTTGTTCTTACACAAGTACTGTTACATTTTGTCTATTACAGAAAACAAGCACAATAATTACTTACACAAATGGAAGGTAGCTGCAGAGGTGGAAGCAGGAGTCAGTGGTTGCTCTTTTCAGTGACGTGTATTTCTGTTAAATTTGAGAAGCACATTTTGGGTTTCACCTGGGTGAGGAGAAAGCAAAGTCAGTATTTTCATTTTTATTAGGGGCAGTCAGTGGGTTTTTTAAATAGGAACCAAAATTTAAGTTATTTTTTTTTTATTATTATTTGTAATTGTTAAGTCTATGAAACCAAAATTTCAGTTGCTTTAGATTCTTGTAGTGTTGTCCAAGTCAGTGGATTTGCTGAGATTTGTAGAAGCTGTAGATGTGGCTACGTGTCCTTTGTTAGCACTGGAAATCATTAAAAAGAACAAGGAAAAAAGTTTGAGGTTTTTTTGTGGGGTGTTTTTGTGTGTGTGGTTCTTTTTTTCTTTTTACCATGGATACCAGCACTTCTCAGATGGAAAGAAATCTCTGCTTGTGGGCTCTGAGTGCTAGCACATGTGCACATCAAGTGGTCTCAGACTGTTCCTTGCTTCCTCCAGCAAAGGGTATAATCACCTCCCAGGGTGCTACTTAGTTGCTCTGTTTCATGAGTTGGTCAGGAGAGAGTTAGCAAAAGAGCTAGTGGAAGAGTTGGGCACTTGCATAGGTTAGTCAGTCAAGCTCTGCTCAATAAGAGGTTGATTCTGCTCAATAAAGGTTGATTCAATTCACCAGGTTGCTGACCCCACATAATCTTTGCTCCTCACTCAGTGGAACAATGCATGACTTAATGAAGAAATCCAGTGAGAAGGGCAAAGGAGTTGAAACCCACCAGGATTCACTACTTGTGCTATATTCTTGACTGGAAAGGACGTAAAGTAGGACAGGGTAAGAGGTTATTTCCATGGTGGACTTATACAGTAGACACACATAACCACCACTGCTATCATAAATGTAAAATACTGCTCCTGGTGGTATGGCTTTGATATTTGTGTTGTCTCAATGTAGCATCAATCTGTATCCCTGATATGTGGGTCTGCAGAGTGGGCAAGAGGACTGAAAATCAGTCATATTTAAGTGAGTGTCTTGAAAAGAGTTGTTTTACCCAGGCCTGTTGGCTTGCAGCTCTGACAGGTTTCATCAAATTGGCTAAGGGATTTCTCAGTAAGGCAGTAGGGATGGGAGAGGGCACCTGGAGAAATCATAAAGACCAGCAGAGAGAATTGCCAGGAAGGGTGGCTGCCTCCCCAGTACATCTGTGGTGTTGAGGAGAGCAGGGATTGGGCAGTGGAAAGCGCGTACTCACTGCATGTGTTGTGTGGATGCACAGGGAAGGCTGCATCTGGCTCATTCTCTTCTTTCACCCAAACTGAAATGGTTTGGGAAGACCCAAATAGCAGG
This sequence comes from Megaceryle torquata, assembly GCA_024611175.1. Taxonomy (NCBI): domain Eukaryota; kingdom Metazoa; phylum Chordata; class Aves; order Coraciiformes; family Cerylidae; genus Megaceryle; species Megaceryle torquata. The sequence continues at coordinate 62,373 of JANIJG010006322.1, read as the reverse complement.
TAGTTGCTTGTGTTGAAGACAGAATCCAGTATAGGTATTCATGCTTCCTTGATGAAGACCTGTCATTACACATTACTGATGTAATAGAGATGGCTGTAGTGCTCGTGGCATTTTGGTAGCTGGAATTTTAATAAAGTTTAGTTTTAACAAAAAAAACCTCCAACAACTTTCTCCAAATCCCACGCTGTGGCAGCTGTCATCTGGTGACAGCGTCTTTCACCTTGCCTGTCTCTCTTTATGGGAAGCCTGCTGACCCATGGAGTCATTGTGTAGGTATTGCTGGCAGTAATTTATCCTGTCACGCATACGATAAGGAATTCATCATCAGAAATGCGGACTCTTACATATTTGTGAAGTGTCATTTTGACAGAAGTACTGACAGCTGGCATCCTTCCAACAGTCCAATAATTGCTTAACTGTGAAAGATGGCAGAAGATAGACAAATGTATTGGAAAAAGAAAATCTCTAAAATGCCAAAGTGATACTAATGTGATATAATTCATAACTGGTTGCTGTTACAGAGAGTCACCTTCAAGCGTTCGAGTCTATTCTTTCTTCTCTGGCAAGTGATTTACTTGATGGCAGAGCTCAGCAAAGCTATCTGACTGAAATCAGTTGGTTTCTTACCTTGTTTGGTCTTTGTCCACCTTCACTTGCCCATATTTTGAGACCAGGATGGGGTTGATTGGGCTAAATATATTTTACAAATGCTTTTGTGAGGTTACAGATATTAAACATTCATTTCAACTGAGGTTGAAGTGAGATTTTAAATATTTAAAGAAGTAAGTTATGTAAAGGGAATTCCTGCTGCTTCCTAAAATGATCATTTCTCATAATTTGGGTTTGGATATCCATATTCAATGAACCTCAAATTTCTGTTGCTTTAGTCTTGCTCCCTTCCCATTAGCTCTTTATATTAAAATGTGTTCTCAATACTTGCCAGCAGGCCTGTATTTTAAGCTAATTATGATTGTCATTCTTATCATACTTGATTGCTTTTTCCCAAGGATGGAAATTGTTGGGTGAGTGGCATGGGGGTGGAAATTGGAACTCTGAGCCAACAAATGTAATGATGACAGAACAGGGACACATTACCTGATCACTAAAAGGAGTCAGACCACTTGCAGATGAATTGTTTCCCTTGTTAATTCATGCAAACATGGCCTGGGGGTTAAAGGAATTGATCTTGAGATCGGGAGGTCTCTGTTTTATTTCCAGCTGCATTGCCTGTTTGTTTTCTGACCTTCAGCAAGTCATGACTGCATCAATACAATTGCATTGATTTTCAACTCGCATGCATGAGGTACTTCAGTATAGTGCTGAATTGAAGCTGAAGTGGTACCCCCAAGGTTACACAGGAGGACTGTGAGGGAACCAAAAACTTAAGTGTGAGGCGTAAACTGTGGGGCACCTTCACTTCCTGGATGGGAATTTTAGCCCGAGACTCAAGCCCATTGACTTTGAGAGGTGCATATTCAGATTTAGAAATGGGGCACAAGGTATGTGGTGATGATGTGGAGGAAAACTGTAATGGGATTAGGCACTTGTCAAGGTGGATTGATTAGCTCTTGCTAAATAAATGAGCTTTCCTTTAGGATTTTTAAATGCCTGCAAGCAATAATGTAGAAATGTTGGGTTTTTTCAGTATCAATCTAAAGTCTGAGTATTTTCTGCTGAAGCTGGTTTTGAATGCTCAGTTTCAGACATGGTATGTTTTGTCATCGGTTGCATTTTGTTTTTTAATACCAGCTATTTTGTGGCTTAGTAACTCAAAAGTTCTTTTCGGCAAGAATAACATTTGTTGAGTCACCCACAGTGGAGGGAATGAAGGTGAGAGGTAGGCAGTGCTGAGTAACATGTAGTTATTCAGTGTATAAATTTGAGAGAGACAATAGATTTACTGCTCTTGCTGCTGCTTGATAAAAATCTGTAGTTGTTCTCTTTCCTCCAAAGTGAAATTCAGATTTTACACATGGATAATTAATCCTATCTACCAGTCATTAGTTTGCTTCTGTCTTCCTTCTTATATTGAGGATATAATATAATAATGAGCATCATTTACTCTAGGGACATTGTAAACTCTGAGTCTTCCCCCATGGTGTTTGGCCCAGCCCCATGTGTTTGCTCTAAAGGGGGTATTTTTCTCCCCATTGCTGAGAGCAGATTGGTTGATCTTTGCAGACATGACAACGCAATTTGACAGCAGTTGTACCAGCGGTCTTGGCTTGCCTCATCCCACCTGGCAGAGCATCCTGTGTTCCCTGCTGTCCCCTCCCGACACCCCATGCTCGCTGTGGAATGCAGCTTCTCCATGCCCAGCTGCACGATCTGTCCAGTTTGGTCTGAAGCTGACTCTGAGATGTCATTGCTGCACAGAAGGTGACAGTGGAGTTGGCTTGTGGCCATGCTCTCCTTGCCTCAGAGCCCTGCATTGCTTTCTGCTTTCCCCTGGCAGGGCTCTGTGATGTGTGCGGTAGCAGGGAGAGCCAGCTGGGTGTCTGTGTGACCTGTCTCTCTGTTCCCCCTTGCTTGAGGCTGTGGTTGGCAGGCTGTGTCTGCCTGTGTGGGACTTCATCCACCCAGCAGCAGTATGGCTTCTCTGTCTGCCTCCCTTCTGCTGGGTGCTCTTTCTCTCTCTGGAGCACAGGCAGCAGCTTGCATCAGGTTATATAGTCCATAGAATACTGTGCTTTTATTTTCATCCAGTGTGGCCAAGGCACTAGTAGTATAACTCAAAAGAAAAACCTAATAATAAACCCAAGCTTGCATTCAAAATCTGGGCTGAGCATCCCTGCTTGGCAGGCTCTCCTTGGTGCTGCTCTCTTTTGAAGCGGTTTGGGTAGACATGGGTTGGTCATGCATTTGGCTACAGTTAGCAATGTGGTACTAGCCTGTATTTTAGGAAACAGCCATAGTTCAGGAAAGCTGTGGTGTCCAGTGCTGGATTGTGTAATTTGTATTTTGAATAACCTCCTGGGTGTGACTCTGTGTAAATTCAGTAACGCTGGTGCCTGTGTAGTGACAGCAGTGAATTACAGAATCAGGCAGAAGAGTGAACAAATCTTTCCTGTAAAGGCTTTCATTGAAAAGAGAGAGGTAGTTAGAATTTGGTTAGGTCTATTTTTAAGAAACTTCCTTTTTTTTTTTTGTGATTGTTTAGAAGTTAATTTGTTATGTGTGCCAAATAGATGCAGCTTTTTGTCTTATTTTTCCTTTGTCATTTTCTCTTCATTTTCTTCTTTTTTTTTTTTTGATTTTTACTCCATTGCAGAGGAGAATGGTCATGGGAAGGGGAAAGGGGTGATTTAGTGAGGAAGAAGTTTGTTCTTGCTGTGTTCTACACTTCTTCAGTCAAAGAGTAATGCTGGTTGCTGTGATGTCATATTTGTTAAAAATAAATGGCATCATTAGTGACCATTGCGGGTGGCCCCGTCTCTTGTTACTGTGATTTGGGGAGTGAGATCTATTCAAGTGCTTGTTTGAGGTGTTAGCACGTAGACTGTGATTTCACCAAGTGACAAGTGGTGGGGCTGTCTGTCACCCTGTGTGTGGTTAGCTTGGTGCCTGGCCTTGATGACTGCTTTTAATGGCTACTTTTTGCTGGGAACCTGAAAGCTTTCCTTTGGCTTTTATCATTCCTGTCTCACATAGTGTACTTGATGTGGCCAGTAAAAGACCTTTTGTGTTTCAGACATTTCTCCCCCTCTTTAATCCTGTCCTCAGATTTGCTGTGAGGAGGAGGAGGAATGGCATTGCTGGGAGGTAGCTGCTTCTGTGGAAGGAGAATGCAGAGCTTTGGCAAGCGGTGCACAGCTCTTCCTGTATTGTGTCTGGATGGTGAGGAAGAAAAATGCTGTTTGGGTTTGGAACAACCATTTTGGTCATTTGCTTCTTAATATTAAAGTTTATCTTAATCTCTAGTTTAAAGGGAGGGAAGAAGCATGTGTCTTGTTTTGTCTGCAGTGAGCAAACAGATGCTAGTTGAAAAACATGGGAGAAAGGAAATGAAGTCTTGCGGTTTCTTCCTTCAGTGTTGTCCTTGCATTAAAAATCCACTGTGAAGTTTGTTGACTTTTTAATTAGGTGAATAGCATTGGGAAACCCCTGGTGCTGGAAAGCCTTAGTCATGTGCATAGCTTAACTCTGTTTTGGCTGTAGGAAGAGCTAACAGATGAAGGAGAGAAATCCTTACGTTTGACTGGGACTCACTGTGCTTTTGTTTCCCCTTTTCTCTCCCTGCCCTGTGTGTTTTATTTGGTGGTGACTTGAGGATAGCGGTGACTTGACCGACAGCCGTTTTTTGGGATGAGGAGGTTAGGTAGGATAAGCCTCTACCTTCCCCCAGCCCCCTCACCAGCAGGGAGACCAAAAGATTCAGCTCCCACCCGGCCACAAGAAGGCTTCTCTGAGGCTTCTTTCTGTGGAATATTGGGAATATTACATTCCCACCCTACTGCACGCAAAGAAGCCTTGATACAAAGAACCATCTCCAGCAGGGACTTTTTGAAGCAGAATAGGTCTGAAAGGAGATGACTGATGTTGTGTTGTCCAACTGGAGATAGGTGCTGGAGCAGTAGCTGTCATGGGGGTGATACTTGGAAAGCTGGATTATGCCACCAGGGAAAGCTGGAAGTGGATGCTTATGGAGGAGCTCACACCAAATCCCCAAGCACATCTTATTCCTAAGAGCTTGAAGTTTAGCCTAAGACAGTTTATTTGAATTGCCAGTACGTAGTAACATTACTAGTATAGCAAGAGGATGGGAAAGAGACCCTCCTACTTAAAAGGACATTTCTCAGTGAGGCAGGAATTAAATGAAGTCCTCAGTGTTGGGGCTAGGATGTGCTGATGGAAGGTGTGGGCATTCGGGCTCCCTTTGAAGGGAAGTAGTACAGCTGCAACAGAAAGGGTTAACTTGTCTTGACATTGTAAGCAGAATATACAGAAAACCACCCTGTATTTTAATTTCCCCATAGTATAAGGACACAAATGAACATCTGCAGAGCATGGAATGAATCCTGTTCATGTGGGAGGATCTAAATAAAATCACTGGTTACCTTCACCCTGTGCTCTTTTTTTATAGTGCAATTACCTCAGAGTGATTAGAAACTCTGATGTTTCAGGTTCACACACATCCTCATTTAGAGGCCTTTGTATTCTTCATTATTTTGTGGGCAATGCAAAACAATCACAAAAAGAATATAGCGAAGGTCTTAAGTAGCAAAATGAGTTGTTACTGGTGGTTTTAATACACATACTCAGCACTCATTTAAAACGAGTACACGTTTGGTGGAAGCCAGGAATGCAATATAGCAAAAGTAGTTTCTGCAAGGTTAATGACAGTGAGGTTGTCATCCTGGGGTCTTCTAATTTTCTTTCTATTCAGGGTTCCCATTTCAAGAAAATATTCAGAGCTGAAGTAAGGGTGGTCTTCATTTCTAAGTGTTTGTATTTTCCTGAAATCTTTTTTTTTTTTTTTTTTTTGCCTGACTGGTTTTAGCTGGAGCACAACCTTGGTGGGAAGGCTACATTTCTTCTATTCTCTTAAACAGTAACATCGAAAGTCTTGGACTATTTTCCATACTCACAACCCTTAATTGTATGAGGGGATGACAGCTCTTTGTTCAAGCTTATAGGATAGAGAATTGAAAGTGAGTGTGTAAAATGGAAAGGAAAAACTGTTGTTTATTGAGAAAGGGGAAAGCACTCAGCAGTGTCACTGTCAGACGTCTCGTCTGATCGTGCTGTTTTGTGACAGTGTTCTCGACCTCGAACTCTCATTTTTCTTAACTCCTTTAACTGCAGGAAAAACAAAGTGCCACATAAAAACTATAAATAAAACTAGGCGTGTCTGCTGGCCTCCCTGTGCTTTAGCTCTTGGCTTTGTAATTTGCCTGCCTCTCAAGCCTCTCATTCATTGTTGTGTGTTTTAGCTAATGTACGGCCTCTGGGTGAATGGGGTCTGCTGGGAATAGAGGAGGGGAGTACATGAAGTGACAGTGATGAGCTGGGAGAGGGACACTGAGATGGTTGGAAATGGGTACTGGGCCCAGGGATGGGATTAAAGCCCTGGGAACCTGGGGAGAGGCCTGTTTTTTGGTTCCTCTTGAGAAGCTGAAGTCCCCATACTTTCAGCATCTCCTCTCCCTGCTACCCCTTGCCACCTCCTCTGGCCCTTTTGCCACCCCTTGCCCTGAGTTGAGCAGGACCCAGGTTCCTGACATGGTGGCCAGGTTAGGGAGCAAGTTGGGGGGTTTCTTGGCTCGTTGCTTTGGAAGTGCGGTGGGAGAGAGCTGGATGGTGGTGGAAGAATAGAAGAGTTGAGGAAGGAGAAATGATTACCAAGGAATGAGCCTAAAAGATGGGTGGGGTGTGTAGGGGCAGCAGCTGAGTGCCAAAGGGAATAATTTGGGGGGTTAGAAAATGTCAGGGAGGAGAAGATAAAGATTTCATTAAAATAGAATAGGTTCTGGCAGGAAAATATTATGTGAAGAGCTTGATTAAATAGAATAGTTGAAAAGCAGTCTGTTCTGGAAAAAAACCCACGTTATTACATAAGACACAACTGTTAGATGAAAAATTCAATTTGCTATTTTCTCTTTATATTACTTAAGCTTTCAGCCTGGAAACCCTGAAATGAAATAGATGGGAGCAAAATGCAGAGAATGGAAAGGAGAAACCAAAATAAACTGCCATTTAGTTGTTGGATTTGAACGGTAAAGCATAATTCAGCATGTGACAACTCTTGAAAATTAAGTAATTATTAATGATAAAATGATTTAATTATAAATGAAAAAAAATAACAGCATCTGGTGTTGGGTAAAACACTAGTGTGCTATGTCAACATCAATAATGCATACGTATTCACTCATGTATGGATGTAATACAGTCATTGATATCATACCTCCGTGAATAGCTCCGCATATTCCCACAAATGGTGTCCTTCCCAGCTGAATAAAATGTTTTGCCTGCTGAGGACTCAAGCAATCTATGTCAGTGAATCTTCCTTTCACTGCAGACAGCTCAGGTGCAATTCCCAGCCATGTAGAAGGACAGAGATCTGTTTGAGTTCATGGAGCTGAGATGATTTATCTCAGCTTGGAAAGGGGTAATATGTGACAACTCCTTATTGTAAATTTGAAATCAAACCAGGTTTTTTCACTTGTTGGATTCTATTATTTAACACAGCTTTTATATATCCCTCCATGGTAATGACTGATTAATATTTAACGAAGACAAATGGACTTTTCAGCATAAAACCTAAGGATTACCCCAGAAGCAGCAGCCTTCTGAGATTGTACCCTCCAGGTCAGTCCTATCTGCCATTCAACTCTGTGGCTTGAGAAGGCATCACTTAAACTGTAATTTTTGTTCCACTTCATATTTTTAAGCTGAAAGGGAAAAGTATTTTCAGTTTGAATGCAGTTTGACTGCTTCAGCTTTCAAGAACTCATGACAGAATTAACCCATGCAGAGCTGAGAGCAAAGCAAGACTGTAATACATCACAGAAGCCTCCTCTGCAGCCTTGGAAGGTTAAAGACAGGCTACTAACCTAAACGTTTTTCACAAATAAATTGGCTAAAATGAATTCTCCAAGCTGATCAACCTCTTTGTTTTAATATTACAATCTCTGAATGTCAAAATTGCTCCTATACAGGTGCACATGGGAATAAATAAACCAGAATTTAAACTGGCAAGTGAATGCATCAATCTGGCATATGTAATAGTGATTTAAATCATGTTTGACAGTTTGTAAAAATAGCTGTAACTGGGAAATCACCACTAAGTAGATACATTTCTCATGGGATCCTTAGGGGACCAGATTTTGGGCTGACGCTTGTTAAATGTTCTAATTTATGATCCAGAACGAAACATATTTATTGATCAAGTTTACAGAGGATGCAAAAGTTAGGGCAATGGTAAAGGGAGAGGAGAAAAACAGAGCTGTGAATACCTAGCGACTTGGGTGGCAGCCCAAGGGTGAATGTGGAGAGGAATAAAATCTAGGTGATGCTGACTGAGTAAAGGACTCTCTTTTGTTGGAAGGGATGTTAGAAAAGGGTTTGAGGATGATGGTTCATCAGCTGGGCTGCCTGCTCACTGGACCGCAGGAGAGCTAAATGCTGCCTGGGCAGATATAGGGGTGGAGTAGAGGGCCAGAGAGGGAAGGGTTTTACTTGCCTGTCACACAGGTCCTGCCATGGCCTTTGATGCAGTGCTGTGTGCTGTGGAAGCACCCTGGTTGCAGTGAGTTGTAGTGTTAGGAGGAAAGCAAAAAAGAATGAAGTAGTGCCTAGTAAGCTTGCCACAGAATGGAAAGTTAGAGGGTGCTGTGATCATAACATGTAGGTTCTTGCATAGAGAACTATGGCCATGAGGAGAAGACAGGCACCACAAGAGCCAATGCTGGAAGGTGAAGGTATGTCAATTCAGATTAGCAAAAGGATATGCCTGGGAAGGAAAATCTGACGTCAGTTTCCCGAGGTGGATTTTCTGCTCCTGGTGAATTTAGAAACAAGATGAATTGTCTTTCTGAAAGATGAACTGTAGCTTAATCGGCCATTATTTTAAGGACGTCTTCTGGAAAGGGTGCTTTCTTCTTTTTTTTTTTTTTTTTCTCTCCTACTCTTTCTATCCCTTCCTACCTGAGGGATACCTCACAAGTGCAAAACCAGTATATTTTTTTCCTATGGAAAAACTTCCAAGTCCATTGTTCTGTCTAGCAGTTTTGTGGCCTGTCTCCTTCAGAGTCGTGCTGTCTGAGTGAACCTGTATTTTAGATATTTATTGGTCATCAGCTGCAACATTAATAGAAATTTCACAATGCAACTGGCAGGCTGTTAGTGATTGAAACCAGAACTTACTATTTTGCATGGTAATTATTAAATATTATTGTTACCAGTAAAGGTAATATAGATATCCAGTATTCTGGAGCCTCAGAAACTGAACCTTGAAATACTGCGTTATTCCTTCATTCCTGTTTAATGCAGAAGAAATCTACTTGCATAGTTCCCTCATGCTTTAAGCACATATCTATATAGCATCTGTCCTATGCTATATAGCATATCCAGGATATTTGGAGAAAGAGTCTCAATCAATTCAAACTTTTTAGTCTATCTAGCATCCTGTTTGCGATGCCAGCATATCTTTTTATCTTCTGCAACTGCTGCCTCGTTTGGTTCCCCTTTAAGTGCTCTGGTTGGAAGTAAAATCATCCTTTTTCCTCTTGGACATGCATTCAGGAGGTGGAGTTGGTGTTCTTGGCCCATCCACTCGGGTATGTGTGAGGCATGACTGCATTTCCTCGCTGTAGACAACATGCATCAGAAGGTTTTAATTGAACTCATTGAAAAGATGGGAGCAGTGGAAGGAGATAGAGGAAGGGAGTAGAACCGTTGAAAGATAAGCAGGCACTGAAAGCTCAGTCCATTCACTGCTCTGAATGGTTTTCTTGTGTTTTGGGAATTCCTCTTTAGAGAAAGACAGATCCAGGGTGCTCAGTACCTCACTCAGGTTGCCTATAAAGCTGGGCTCTATAATGGAAATACAGATTATGCTAATTGAGATGAAGTTTTATAGTGCTAATGTGTATTTTACTCTTCTGTGTGGTGTAGTGCACTCAGGGTCTGAGGGAACTGACAATGTCCTATTCATATGTAAAGCGTTTTGAAGGATCTGTGGCTTGGAATATTTCAAAACTGCCACATGAGAGGATTCTTACATCTGAAAGCAATATTATCTGTGTACAGCTTGTTGCTAACAAAGAGGAGAGTGTGTGAAAGCAGCTTCCCAGCCTCCGTACAAATGTATGGATCCTGCTGGAAGAAGGCAGGAGTGCTGGAGAAATTCCACAGAGTCTGATGAAGCTGGACATTGCCCCCCCAGCACTCTGTGGACCTAGACCTACCCTGATCCCGGTCAGCTGAGGCGATAACCAGCTGCTGGAAAAATAAAAGATCTTGTAAAGAAGACGATTGCATCTCTGTGTCTTGGGATTACTTGGAATTTAGTAGTATTAAACAGAATAAACTCTTAGAATAAGTCCGTAAAGCCCAGCTGTGTATTAATTACTAGTCCAGACATTTTACAAATCACAGAATCAGGCCTTTACCGTCTGTGGTACTTTTTTTCCTTTTAATATCAGCATTTGGCGTTCACATTGTGAAGGAAGTAGCATCCTTAATTTGTAAGAGCTCATCTGCTTATCCACAAGCTGCAGTTGTAATCCTCTGTGCCGTAATGAATGACTGCTCTGGAAGTGATTACTGCAAGACTTCATACTTTCTTTTCTGCTTATCAAATTGTTCAGCATTTCTTTTTTTGGGTTTTTTTTTTGGTAAAGAAAATTATTGCACATAAACCACAGTAAAGTATCAGGAGGATATGATTGCACTAAAAATATCAGGGGCACTGCTTCAGAGGTAGAAAATCTTGGTCCATCTGGATGTGGCACTAGGGCAGAAATGAGTTGCATTCCTTGATTTCTGTTTGTGTCAGGTCAGGTGGGCATATTTGTTCACAATACTTCTGCCTGACATTCAGAGACCAAAAGTTTGAGCCTTTCATTGCTCTGGGTTAAAATGACTGCTGCAGTTCTCTTTTCTGTTCTGCTTGGCTTGTGAGAAGTCTTGCTGTGCATTTCAGTCTATCCCTGCAAATATGATTTGGTGTTTCATCTTCAATGCACATCTGTTGAAGAACAGCAAAGAAACAGTATCTCAAATAAACTGCAGCTGCAGCAGCCATCATTCTCATTTTGACTGTGATTCAAGATAAATGCTTTTAAAATTACAGCTTTCTGAAGAAACCTTCCTCCTTTAAAGGTTATTTTCTCACTTTTTTTTTTTAGCAAGCTCGTGCATCATGTTTCTTAAGTAGACTGGGTACTGATGTTGTAATGGAAATACTGGGAAATACAGAAAAAGAAATTAGCATCTCATTTTTTAGGACAATGCAAATATAGGTGTTATGTCTTTTTTTTTTTTTTTTCTCCTGGACCTACACTTACACAGTTTTCATTTGAACTTGCATCAGAGAGATGGGATATAGCCAGCTCTCTACAGGCTTGAAAACTAGGCTGATAAGAAGAACAGAGTAGCATTCAGCTCTTTGCTGTAAAGAGAACACAGTGGCAGATGTGCCTACTGATGTTGTTACAACACATATCTAGAAATTGGAGGGAGGCATGTTTGGAAACCTGTAAACTCCACCAGAAATTTTCCAGCCTTCCCAAATTACTGCAGTTTCATTTTGCAGAACACATGGTTAACTTGTAGTGGAAAAGTAAGAAGAAAACTGAAAGATCCAAAAGGAGATTTTTTTGTTTGCATTTTGATGTACTGCATCCACGGTATTCCTTCGTGCAAATTCATAATACATGTTTGTGAAATGCATATAAGGTTGGTCACAATTACTTTGTTTCTTACTTCTTTTATACAAAATTTAATTTGAGATGGAAAAAAAGAAGGGGGGGCGTGGAATGCAAACAAAGAACTTCTTTAGTTGATATGAAGGGTAAAAAAAAAATATTTATGAAGACTTAGAAACAGTTCTGGGAGAAAGGAACTAGATGTTTTGGGACATCTGGATTTGCTAATGGATGGTGTAAACCAGGGCATACACAGTGGTGAGCATGCAGCTGAGGTGGTCAGCAATCCATCCAGAATTGGCCTGTGAAATATTTTGATGACCCTGAATTTGCATTTCATGCCAGAGAAAGCAAGGTTGTATCAGAAAAATTCTGACCTCTAACATAGTTTTTTTAATTTGCCCCCACAAAAACTTGCTGCAATAACAGCAGCATCTGCCCGTGTGTGACAGAGATAAACAAAACAGAGTTCTCTTTATGTGAGAAGTAAAGCCCATGGAAAAGTCTCTTGATTTAGGTTTGTGCATAATTTCTTGAGACTTCTAAAGAAATTCTGTGTGGATTAATGTTTTTTAAAAATTACTGGAAAAAAAAGTTGCTTGTTGTTAATTAACAGAAAAGACGTTGTGCTAATTTCTGTCACATGCAATGTCCGTAGGGTGACCAAGGATCTAAGTCTCTGCATAATTTCACCCAAGGATATTAACTTCCCCACTGTGCCCAATTAAACCCATCCCCATGCTAATCTGAGAACAAACAGGATAAAATACAAATTTATTTCTGGAAACCAGTCTAAAGCAAAAAGTAATTAATATTTCTCTATTCTTTGGAGGGCATTTACAACCTTTGCAATTAGCTATTGGAGCTTAGAAACAAATGTTAAGATTCATTTTCTTGCTGTGCCAGGATTTATTCATTTAACCTCAACCATCAACCTATCTGGGGTTGCTGGACAGTGGAAAGGAGGAGAGGCACCTCCAGAGGCAGATGGGGTGACCCATCCCTGCAGCTGCAACTCCCTTATTTGTAGGAGCTTAAATTAGTCACTTAAAATAGGCATCTCACTTCCAAAAAATGAAGTTGATCCGTAGCAACTAATTTGCTTTGTGGAAGTTTTTAACCTCCTTACCTCTAGCAGCCTGGTCTATTATGAGGTGTCCATGCCTATGGCAGGGGGGGTTGGAAGAATATCAGGTCTAAGGTCCTTTTCAACCCAAACCATTATGTGATTATATGATTTTTCTGATCTGTGAACTGAGGACTGTTGCTTTACTGGTCCCTGGTCCTGGTTTTGCTGCTTGTCTCAGCTATAATCGTTTCGCTAAATTGTCAACTCTTTACTTTTTTTATCTCATCATTTTTGTTCCATCCATCCACAGTTTTACTGTAGTAAGTCCCTCTAGTGCATGAGTGGGAGTGGAAGCATCAGGGGAGGGTAGGATGAACATGTTAAATCAATGAATTAGTATTGCTAACCCAAAATACAGCATCTTTTTTCCTCAGGTGGAGCTCTAAAACACTGGAGCTTTTCGGGTTGTTTGTTTGCTATGTGCATACATCATCCAGCTCAGTTGTGTCTCTAGTTTTATCAGTTTGAGGCACAGTGGTGTTATATGGGGTAAGATGCTCTGGTCACAGACTTCTGCTTGTTTCTCACACCGAGTAAAAAAACCTTTGCTTCTAGTTACTGCCTGTTGTAAGGCAAAATCTGTTTCTGCATTAACGTAGAGAGAAAGAATTATCTCAGTCTCTGCATTTAAGACTTGGCATGCTCACATATAATACCCAATCTGACTTTTACTTTCTAAAAATAGATCTCCCGAGCCCCAGCAAAGAAAGCTCCAGTTTTGCCTTCAGAAAATGAAAGAGATCAGACAAGAGTTTAGCCATAAATCTTTCTACCTGTGGTCTCTGGATGAAGGGCTGATAATTTAGTCTAAAATCATGAGCTGAACACAGCAAAGCACAAGGCCCGAGATGTCACAAGATGTTGCTATCAACCCCTCGATCTTTGTGAACTGCTGCTGAAGGATTAGTGTTCATAAATCATTGCTGGGAGAGGTATCTAAAAGTCTCCTTACTCAGGCTCTGGAGCCAGTGATGGGTGACAGCATTTGCATTCACTCCTCATGCTTCTGGTTGCTGATTAAAAATTAACTCCTTCATACCATTCAGCATCCTTAGCCTGATGAGTCTGTAGAAGGGAGCATAGGAATTTTAATGAAGTTTGAAATTAAGTAGTCTTTTTGTTTGCAGTGGAAAAGTAGGAAATCTGCGTGTGTCCAAATTTGCGTGTGATTTGGACTTGGCTGAAGTCTTGCAGAGCAGATTGTTGTATATTATTATGGAAGACTCGTTTTTCTGAAGCAGAACGAGCTATGTCACTAATGGCAAGATAGTTCAGCATGATTTTAGCTAAGTGTCTGAAAGGTACGTGGACAGGATGTTCCAAATGGCAAGAAATTCAGTCCAAGAGCCTCTGATGAACTCCAGAAAAGGACTGCTTCCTAGGGTCACTTACTTCAACTTTGCCTGGAGTATTTTCATGCTTCAAGAGTGTTGCCTGTGCAAAATATTGTCACACTGAGCCTTGCTTAGTTTGTATTCAGATGTGATCAATTTGCCCTGAGCACAATTCTTGCCAGTACAGGTGGAGCAGTAGTTTTATAATATAAATTGACAGACATACACTCTGGATATCTCATTGTCTCTGAGGAGGTGATTAGTGTAGTATTTGAATATATATTTCAATGCTTCATCCTACATACCCAATAGAAGTAACTGTCTGTGCTGCTTTGAGGTCATATCAGAAGCCAATGCAAGAGTTTGGAAGAGAAATCGTATATTCAAATCTTTAGCTGTAGAGAATCTCTGACCTTCATTATGGGTAATACAATTAATTATTCTTTCTGTGCTTTAAAAAGTCAGGAAGTTTGAGGGCAGTAACTTAAACATGGCTAGAGACACCAAAGATGTCTAGAGAGACTAAAGATCAACTGTTTTGATGCTTCTATCTTGACTCGGCCAAGCGACACTGATTTCTCTGTCTAGGTTGGGTAGGGAATGTTTAGGTTAATTAAAGCCTAACCCAGTTGTCTGCAGCTCTAGGAGAAGGTACTAGGTTATGTAGCTGGTCTTTGCTGTTAATAAGCTGCTCCATGGAAAGCATTAAAACTGGCCTGAAATGAGTGGCAGCTGGAGAGCAGTGTACTTCAGCCAAAAGAAGCAAGCAGATGCCTGTCAGTTTTCAGCCTTTCATACAGAAATCAGACCTAGAAAAGGTACATATTTGACTTCTTTCCTTAAAAACAGAATAGGATCCCATCTCAAGTGGAATCTCACCATACTGCTGCCAATACATCCTCTTTTCCTTAGCGAGACAACTTACATCTCAGATAGGTGGAATGAATTATGTATATCAGCTTAAAGCAATGCTGTATTAGGGAAATTTGTACTTCAGACCAATGTAATGAAAACTTAAATATTAATGTACCCTCAGAACTTTTCTCAAATATTTGTAATATGAGACAGTTAATTCAAGAGGCAGTGAACAGAGGTAAAGCTTTTACATTTGGTCTTTGTTACAACACAAGTAGTTACAGTAGTCCAAGCAGTGAAAATGAAACCTTACCAATAAGGAAAACAGTTGCTAAATAGCAATTGGAGAAACTTCTATTCTACAGAAGTCTTGGAAATGGGACCCTCTGACATTTACGAGATTGTAGGATTGTGATGATGTAGGTGGCTGCTGAGCGCACACATCCCGCATTTGAAATGTCACTTGTTTGTCCAGTGGAAGAAGTGACAATTATTTTGTGTGTCTCTTCTGGCAGTCTCCTCCGTGACCTGATCCCACACATGCTTGTGAGAAATGATTTCATTTGCCCTTATGACACTTTATGAGAAGGTGACCTTTATGGTTTTAAGTCTCTAAGAGTCTTGTTTCCCATGATTTTTTTCCCCCCTTCCTCTTCTGTCTAGATAGTCCCTGTGTTTACATACCTTTCCAGGCCAGTAATCTTCCAAGAGAAGTGCTACCATGTCCCCTCTCTCAGTTTCTCTGTAGCTCCTGACAGGGAGAGGCAGAAATGGCATTGATGTGACTTTTTAGTTTTAACATTTTCTTCTGTCGTTCATCCTGTGGGAATATGAGAGGTCTCCCACTGTGGGACAGGGTCTTTGGAGGTTACCAAGGGCATTATAAATGCATTCTGCCAAGTAGAGGTGACAACTTAAGCCAGGCTCACGTGTTTCCGTGGGAATGCTCTTCAGTCTCTGGAATGTTGCACAAAAGAATGAAGGCTTTCTATCAAACCTGCTGCCTGCACATTCTGCCTCCCTGTGCCCATTATTCTAGGCACTATTGTCTTGAATTTTTAGCTAGATTCAGCCTGGAGGTGACATCCTCTCTCGTAGATGCCAAGATCTTGTAGGAGTCTTGCCGTGTGCATTTGCTCTGCCACTTGTAACCCTGCCTCTGCCATCAAATGTTCAGCACCTGGGGGACCTGGCAGGCAATGCTTGTAAACACATCAGTGGTTGGACCATGGAAGGAAGTTCAAATACCTGGCTCAGTTGATGATCTACAGGCTTGCAGTATGCTCCCAAAACATGCCTTTCCAAAGGCTGTTTTTAATTTGAGGGATCTACTTTTCAGTTTGTAGTCAGCTAACGGATCAAGACTGTGGCAAAACCTCTGGATTTATTTATTTTTTTCTGCACAGACGCTAGAAGAAGGTTTGGCTGAGGTCCACTGTGTTCTTGTGCTCACAGGTTAAATTCCTGCTCTTGATACTAGTGGGGACGCTTCTGTTCAGAGATAATTTAATACCTACATGTGTAGTTTCCTTCTCTCTATGCATATATACACAGATGATTATTATGTTGATAAGCTTTCCGTTCTGCTGGGCTGTTTATCTTTCTCTCTTGAGAAGCTGAAATTTGGTGCCTAGACAACATGCTTTCCAGACTTGCTATTAAATTAATAACTAGTGATGGCACAGATTTTAACAAGATGGGCCAAGATTGTATTTTGTACAAATCATTCCTGGAGATGGAAGAAGGTCATGCTCTTACAGCTCTTGTATTTAAGTAACAAACTAACAATTCATTCCGTTGTTCACAGTCTTGTCTAAATTCAGGGGATTGCTGATTTTGCTGTAGATGCAGTATTAATGCTCCTCTTTAATCATTAAAGGCACTGAATGCTTCTGTCAGCTGCTTCACACACTTAGTGTGCATGAACGTGATCTTTTAATCAGTTCTGGGAGCCATGTATATGCAATACTTACTATAAGATTATAATTAACTGTAATTATGTATGGAGATCAGCCCAAGCCATAAGATGTAAGATTAGATATTTACTATGCTAATAAGAAGATTTGGTGAAGATAAAGGGCTTGAGTTTTTGATTGTCACTGCCCCAATAGTGTGACAGAGTCTTAGTAAAAGTGTTATTAAAATCAGTATAGTGCAGTTCCTGTTTGAGTGACAGCTTTCTTACTGCAGATGGCTCTAGATGAGATTCAGGCCTGAAAGATCGTGTCATCCACAAGGTGCAATGCTGCCTCAGAGAAGCTGGGCAGTACAAAACAGGTTGCAGGGGCGAGGTGAGTTTGTCCACAGGTGTGCCAGCAAGTTTTGAACTACCTGTAAACATTCCTGATAGTTATTCATCTAAAGAGAATTTTGCAAATGGGATTTCTGCTGGGGAAAGGGGAGTGTTCCTCTTTATTTCGATGCTGCAGTTAAATTCCAGGCACAAGTATTTTGTAGGTGTGCACACGGGTGCTGTGTACAGCTGTGGCAGGGCACGCTGTTCCTGACACTGACAAAGAGGGAACTGAGTGCTGTGTTGAGCTGCTGTGTTGCTGTGTGAACTCTGCAGGCTTCTTCTAAAGGCTTTATTAAAAAAAAAACCCAAGCCAATTAAGTAATATTGGGAATCATAAAAAAGATTGAATGGTTTCTGTGACTAAGGTTCTACGTTAGCTTTTAGCTTTTGCTGGGGAGACGGTTGAGTGCGTTTGTTTGTTTACATCTGGGAATCAAACCTTCCACATTGTGCAAATAATTTAATCTTTATGGCTGTTACTGCTACATATAAAGTGTTGCTGTGTTGATACCTGCTGCCTAAGTGAAGCAGGAAGGGATATATTTATGCACATTAGTGTTTACTGTATTTAATGGAAATGAAAAGTGAAGTAATAGATTAGGGAACACCACACCAGAATTCCTCTTCATTTCGGAACAAAGCATCAGTGTTTCAGGATCCTGGTTAATCATAGCCTAATGATCTGGACATACTGAAATGTTCCCCTTTTCCTTTTCCCCTGCTCTGGTGTTTTAAATTGAGAAACAATGTGGTTTGCTGTTGACTGGAAGGCTCCATTTTGGAAAGATTTTATTGTAATGATGAGGGGGCTACAAAATGATTTTCAAAACATCTCTTGACACGAGGGTAGAAAAAGGTACAAGGGTAGAGTGAGACAACAGGCAAGGATGGGATGGACAGAAGCTCTGTAGTTAGAATAGCTGCTGGATGTCTCACACCCTCACTTCAGTTTTGTACTCCTAAAATCACTTCCAGACACTGGAAAGCTGATATTGCTCCTTGAAAATATTTTTTTTTCAAGTTTTAACTGTTTTAAATACTTTCTAAGTTAACTTTTAGAAAGGCACATTAGCACAAAAGCAAAGGAATCTCAATATTTGGCCGTGTGACTAAAACTGCTCAGAAGTTAAGCATGTATTTAAACATGTAAAACAAAATTATAGCCTCTGATAACATTACTATCCTAATTTTGAAGAAAATTAAAACATTTAGTCAGTTTGCTTACTAAGCATAGATGTCCAGCTCCTGCCACAAGACCCATGGAATCTCTCTTTGCTCAGGGGAAAAGCGACTTTGCACATTATTAGATAATTACCTTTTATTGAAAAATAGATATGGAGTAGTGAGGGAATTTGTTATGTTTCCAGTTTGGAACTGTGTACAGTTTTCTGTCGTTCATACAACTTGATGTTTCAATTATGGTTGTATATTAACCCTCTGTATTAAGACATTATTTGGCTGTATTCTCTTACTCCTGGCTTGAAGCCTGCAATATGATGTCTGCAAGTGGTGAAGCTCAGAACCATTGCTATAGGACACTTCAGAGGTTTCTGGTTACAAAACATGGCAAGTGGTGGTAAAAATGTGCTTGACTCTTCTTAATGCCTTTGGATTCCTTTTGGTTGTGTCTTAATTAAACCTTGATGAGACAAATCAGCTCTCGCTCTGATGCCTGGTAACAGGCATCTGATTGCCTGGTGCTCCCTCCATAGCTAGCAGAGCAAGCTGGTGCAGAGGAGTGTTTGTGGAGGATGATGTGGGTCACAGGAGATGAGAAGGACAGGCAAGCTCTTGTTTTCCTTGTGACTATTTAGGCTGATTGGAACCAAATGTCTTTTTATGTAGATAAAAGTCTTAACTTGAACTGATGATCTCTGTACCTGCTGGGACTCAGATCAAGGTCTCTCCTATGGACACTTTATCATCCAAAATGCTCCTTAGTCAGGCCTTTAACAAAGCGGTTAGTTTAAAAACCTGCTGGTCTCCAACTGGGACAACATAGCATGTGTTGGTTTTCAGATTGGTCAAATACTCAGTGGCAATATGTAGGGCAAAATAAGTTGCAGCAAGAAATGCATCAGTGATTGACTGTATGTGCATCATGTACTGCTGAGTGTTCTAGGAGGAACCAACGAGTTAGGCCAAAAGCTTTAAAATCAGATGTTAGGTTCCATATTTAGGCTGAGAGAGGCTCAAACACTGCCTCTCAGAGATGCTGATTATAGGAATCTCTCTGACTCCTCCCTGATGATCCGAGAAGCAGGTACCTAGCACTACTGAAAATTGCATTGCTTTGTTCCCTATGCTTGAATTTTTGTGCACCTAAGGTAGAAATTGTTGGATAACAGCTTTTATAAGAGGGGAACTGAAGAGCTTTTTTATTTTTCAGTAACTTCCACAATAGATAAAGGGTTTAGCTCTTGGACAATTTCTTGGGAAAGTAAAATTAGCAATGAAGACACAAGACAGTCTAGAATCCCCTATCTGTCAGAAAATCTTTTCTTGCTGTAGGTATTGCAGTAGGTTACTGCTAACCAATGTTCCTAACCTGTATTAATTTCAATTTCCCCTTGCAGTAATGCGTAGAAATCCATTTGGGATGGACATTTGCTGCCGGAAAGGATCCAGAAGCCCACTCCAGGAACTGTATAATCCCACCCAGGTAAGTGTCTTGTGGCTATGAGCAAGCTTTCCAGACCTGTGTATAAATGCAGTCTCTCTTGAAGGGATTTTGGTCTGTTTTTATCTCATTTATATGCAGTAGTTGCTTTCAACTTGGAAAACTGATCCTGGGATCGCAGACTTTAGCTGTAAGGTTCTACATTTTGAGCTAAGGGCCTGATTTGTAAAGGTTTTCAGTCATCTAATGATGTGGATTCCTCTAAAATTTTTTTCTTAGGTGCTAAAAGCCTTAAAAGAGTACCTTTTAGATCTCCTAGTTAAAAGCCAAAGCATCACAAATGAATCTGATGCACAACACGGAGTGGCAGGGTGGGGTGAGAGAAGGTGACACGATATCCATGAAAAAAGGAGCACGGTAAAACTGTAAATTGCAGTAATAATACATGAATATCATTTATATGGCTATCAGGTAGACACATGCCCTTCCTGTCCTGGCTCATACTCTTCCTTACACTGTGTGCTATTTAACACCTGACGGTCTTGATGGGAGTTTAGGATAATCTCAGCCAGAGTTCTTGCGCGGTGTAGGAAAGCCACCTGAACTTTGTGCTCCTGTTTGCTTGTATAGATTAATTTATTATTTATGCCCTTGTGTCCAGGAAGGCCAATGGCATCCTGAGTTGCATTAAGAAAACTGTGTTGAGCAGGTCTAGGGAGGTTCTCCTCCACCTCTGCTCTGCCCTACTGAGACCACACCTGGAGTACTGTATCCTGTTTTGGGCTCTCCCGTTTGAGAGACAAGGATCTACTGGAGAGAGTCCAACAGAGAGTTATGAGGATGATTAAGGGACTTGAGCATCTCCCCTATGAAGAAAGGCTGAGTGAACTGAGTCTGTTTAGTCTTGAGAGGGGATCTTATTAATCTCTATAAATATCTGAAGGGTGGGTGTCAAATGGAAGGGGCCGATCTCTTATCTGTAGTGCCCAGTAATAGGGCAAGGAATACCAGGTATAAACATGAGCACAGAAGGTTCCACCTCAACATGAGGAGAAACCTCTTAACTGTGAAGGTGACAGAGCACTGGAACAGGCTGCTCAGAGAGGTTGAGGAGTCTCCTTCTCTGGAGATTTTCAAAACCTGCCTGGATGGGTTCCTATGTGGCCTGCCCTGGGTGTTCCTGCTTTGGCCGCGGGGTTGGACTCGATGATTTCCAGAGGTCCCTTCCAACCCCTAACATTCTATGTTTCTGATTCCCTACATGTGGGTTGAATTGGCACATTCAGGAGCAGCATTTCCTGCTGGCAGCCAGGAGGAAGTGCTGCCATTGAGAGAAAATGCCAGCTGACTATTAAACATATTTATTAAAGTTTAACAACTGCCTATTATATATTTATCCATCAATGAATACATTGAGTTTCACTAAATTAGCTATTAAGGAAAGTGACTATCCCAATAAATCTAACTTGCTAGATTTAACAAGGCAGTAAATGTTTTAAATACTATTTGATTATGAAGAGACTCACTATATAGTGTGCAAAATGAAGTCTGAAGCGATTTAAAGTATTTATGTGAAGAACTGACAACAGCTCAAAGATATGTGATATCTGTTGTGTAGTGCAGAAAAGCTCCATTTGCTCAATAGTGTTGTTTTTATGAACACAGACTGACTTTCTAATTCAATTTGAATTCTGTGCATGGTTGGGAACATGACTTTATAATACCAGTATACTGGCCTTTATTGACTGACCATTATGGGAGTTAGTGTTGGGTAAATGGAAAGTGCATGTAAAAGCCCTGAAGAGGAACAATCCAGTGCTACAAAGGAAAAATATTAGCATTTGCAGACTCAATTTAGAGACTTTGTAGATGCTTAAGAAGGGCTGGTGAAGGAAAAGAGACTGTCTGAGTAATTAGTCTTTCTGGGGTCAAAACCTTGCCCTTTAACATCATTAAAGGCCATCCCGTGAGAAAGAAACATCCCCATCCATTGAAGGGTGATGATAATCCCAGAGCCCTTGCAAGCTTGGTCAACTGAAAAGAATTCCTGAGTTTCCTGAAGCCGGGGACACAGCTGGCAGCTCCTCCACTGCCTCTCCTTCTTTTCTGCATGCCCTGGCCAAGCAAACCATTAGCATCCCTTTCCAGGCTCACCTATGAGCCATCCAGAAAAGTCCATGTTTGAGGGAGCACGGGCAGCTCTTGCAGCTGATGTTGACCTAAGCACATGATAGGTTTCATGCCTGTTTCCATTGGCATGCTGACATCTGTTCTTACCAACCTTATACTTTTCATTTCTTTCTTTGTTCTTAGTTGCTGTCTGTTTGGTTTTGGATGAGGCTTTGCATGCTTCACTCATTCCTAGAGGGACTGGCAATGTCAGGCAAGCAAGTGGCTGCGTTTGAGAAAACAGTAACAAGAAAAGGCAGTGAATGGAGACTGCCATAGAAAGCAACAGACTGGAGATGACCCCTAGAATATTTCTGCAAATATGAGGGTCATCTTTCTTTTTGCATTTTTTTCCAAAATAAACGTCTCTCTCTAAGGTGGCAGTTTAGGGACTGGTCTATATATTGTCAGTAGTGTTCTTGTCCTCAAGAATCCACCAGTAGTTTTGAGGCTGGGGGGACTCCTAGTCTTTCTCTTCAGTTTCTTGCTGAAGCAGTTGTAATCAGCCACTTGTAAAGTCAAGTTGGAAGCCAATATGTAATAAATACACAAGATGACATTTTTGGCCAAAATCTCTCTCTTACTGATCCAGATAATTGAATACATCGGTTGGATCTTTAACCCTTGACCAGCAGAACCTGTTAGACTCCTGGTGTGGGGGAGCCTGTGTTTTTCTCCTGGATGCTGATCCTGTGTGTGTTGTCATGAAACTCTTTGGTGTTCAGTTTAGCTGCATCAGAGGAATGATGGAACTGATCGAGCAGGTATTTGTAGTTTTCCTTGTAGTTGAAAGGAATCTCTCCAATTCAAACACCAGACTTGAGCTGCTGAAAGATGCCCTGCAGCTGTGGCTTTGGATTGCTACAAACTAGGTGGAGCTGTGATTGGTTTTTTAGGTAGGAAACGTTCAATAGTTAATGAAAAACATGCACATGGACACGTGTGATCTGGTATGAGAGGAGATCCCACCTATGGCTTGCCATCCTCTGCTATAGAGTGCACTGTATATTTCAAGTTTCTTTGTGTAGGCAGCAGTGTGCAACCATGGACTGCTGCTGTTCCTGGGAATGTCTTTAGGACCCACAAGAGAGCTGGGCAGGGGAGTGAAAATCCTTGCTTTGAGATGGTGTTAAGCGCCCATATGTCCCCACATGGAGGATGCTTCTGGCTGTTCCCTGTCAGGGGAGATAGGAATTTGGCCACTGATTGAAATAGGTGCCAGATAGGGTCTGGCAGCTTTCTCAGATTTAAAGTGCTGTAGTTTAACATGAATAAGATTTTTCTGCTGTGTGTTTAGCATCAGGTTGCACTGCCCTCATAAAACCAGATGGAGACAGGTTGATCTACACCAGCTGAGAATTCGACTGTGGGTATTTACTATGTTAACATATAACAGCCTCTCCGATCCTGTGCTGTTTTGTTTCCTTCTATGGAGTTGTTTGAGTTGTTTGCAGATGCCATCATTTGTCTCTTGAATCTCTTTTTGACTTGGTGAATGGTTGTGAAAAGGAACAGAAAGGAAGAAAAAAAATAAAAAAAAAATAAAAATAAAAAAACATAAAAAAGAGAGAGAAAAATGCAAAAGCAGAAAGTAGGATCTGGATTGAGTAAATTCAGTCACCTCCAAATCATTACTACATTTGAAAGGGTGGTCTGGTGGCTCAGGGGAGCTGATTGTTGGAATTGAAGCAAATTTTCAGTTGACTGTTCATATGTTTGGTGGAGGAAGAGAGGCTGAATGGGTGGAGATAGCACTGAATTAGGGCTAGAGAAAGCATGCATGACAAAGCCTGTGTGTTATTTATGTCTTAGTTGAGTGTCTGGCCTTGTGATTATTGTAAAAGTAGGAACAACACATATTGCTCTTTTGTCTATTGTAATAGAACAGAATGTGGGAAAAGCATTTTTATCTGGAGAAAAGTTTTCTTCTCTAGGGCTTTTACTGCAAGATTTTTCATGAGCACTAATATAGCATGAGGGAAAGAAAAGTCAATATAACTGAAGTGGATTTACACCAAGTAAGTGGATTTCCAGGCTGTGGTCTCTGCATACATGGCAAGCA
Source organism: Megaceryle torquata (assembly GCA_024611175.1). NCBI lineage: Eukaryota > Metazoa > Chordata > Aves > Coraciiformes > Cerylidae > Megaceryle > Megaceryle torquata. The sequence goes on along the minus strand of JANIJG010006322.1, from coordinate 38,539 downwards.
GTGTGCAGCATGTCTTTGACACCCTATTATCTTTCTTTTTTTTCCTCACTTTCATATTCAGGTGGAGGTTTAGTAATAAGGTTCAGAGTACCTGCAGCAAATGGGGAGGGCTGAAATGGACCATTTCTTCAGAGTTTATCAAAAAGACAATTTGGATCTGTATTAAGTAGAACTATTTTCTTTCACACAGAGTTGTAAATGGAAAGGGACAGAGGATTCAACACACAGCAAGCAGCAGAGGTGAAAATTAGATGTACCTGAACACAGATGAATATGACACAAACTTGCACTGTATCTTGGATTTCAGTGTTTTGTTTTGTTTTTAATATGAAACCCCAGGCATTTGAGGATATAGGTAAACAAATGTTTCCAAGACACATTCTTAGAAGACAACATATGCAACTGTGTCTTGTAATTTGCATGACTGTATACAGCCTCACTGCTCCAAAAATAACAGATAATTGTGGATCAGCCCATGAGCTGGAGTCACCAGAAGTTCAAAATTGGGCAATATCATGCTTGAGGTTTGCATACTTTAGTGGTTAACATTGATCTGTGTGGTGCAATAAAGGTGCCACTGAATTGCAAGAAATTTCAAACCAAAATAGACTGAATGTTAAAGGAATGGGAAAAAAATGGCATCTTTAAAGTTAGAATTTGTCTGCTAGTTGTCAAGATTGACATTTAGCTATCATTAAATACAGGCTGCATCATTGTTTGATCTAACTACCTAGACTACTGAGAGGAGCACAGCAGAGATCCATTTCTGTAGGAATTAAGATCCAAATCCAAGGATGAGTTTGTTTCAGTTTCTACTTTAATGTTGCCTGACTTCAACTCGTAAGTCCACGTGATAATTTCACTAGTCACACTGCTTGCCATTTGTTGCCTTTTCAAACACATTTCTTTTTGTCAAGGAGATGTATTTGTAGGTGGCTGCTTTTAGTGTAGCTGGAGCCAGCATGTCTAGTGATTTGCTAAACCTGCTGAGTCAGAGCTGCGGACCCTGCATTGTCTTTGTGTTATGAAATGATACTGGTTTGGAGCAGTCATTCTGAAATAACCTATTTCTTTTATTACTTCCACTTTTTTTCTCCCTTTTTTCCCACCAAGTGAAAAGAAGAAAGTGAGCAGTTGCCTTGCAGACTGTTGATACATCCTTCAGTAACCTCAGGCTGCAAATGCTTCTTTTTAGGCGCTGCCATGTGGTTATCTATGACTTAGCTTTCCTGGATAGCATCATCAAGAATCAACCTTGTTCAACCCACTTCACTCAACTGTTGTCTGGGTTGGTAATTTCCTATCTTCAGTTGATTTCCACTCACTAGAATGACTCTGTCAGCAACTGTACTGGTTCCTGGACAGAGGTCTGTGGTGATGTTTGTGATGGCAGCTCTACGTACGCATCATCCACAGCACTTTGAATCAAAGGTTCGAATGCTAAAAACCTGCAGTTTCCACTCTTGGTGATCCTGAGGTGTTGATCACTGTGCAGTTTGTTTCTGTGTGCTACAGCTTCTTGTTCTTAGAAGCACAAGAACCAAAGGGCATGTCATTGACTAGGATGGAAGGTCCACTTCGCCTGGTGTTTTGTCTCCCACAGCAGGTGACCAGGACAGACCACAAGAAGGTAAAAGAACTCACGATATTCTGCCAGCATACAACAACCTGTGGGTCATGAGCTGCCTGGGCCAGACGTGCCTTCATCACCTATATCATGCAAGAAGAGCCTGAGATGCCAGACAATTAATATATCAACCAGAAGTGGGGAAAAAGCATAGGTCTCCAAAGTTATGTTTCAGTAAGACAGGAAGGTTACACCAGCACTACACACCAATTATACTCTATTTTTTTCTCCCATTTTCACACATATATTCTGGGTGCCTAATTTTCTCCTGGGGCAACAATACAGATAGACTGATGTGAAATTCAGAGTATGAGAAATAGTGCTGTTTATCTGAAGAACGGTGTGTTAGAACTTATTGATGCCTTGCAACTAAGAGGAATAGTCAGTAATATGTACGTTTCCTTCTTGAGGGCAAACCAAAAGGTTTACCAACACTGAAAACATCTATTTTGTGATTGATGCTGATCTTTGTAGGCAAAGTGGTGGAAAACTCTGCCCGTTACACCTATTGGCAAATGCTGATATTCTTCTACTCCCCTTTGCTTCTTAATCCTCCAGACTGATACATCCCCACCTCATAGCAGTGTTGTCAAGTACGTGTTTCATAGAACCATGGAATAATAGAATGGTTTGATAATAGATTAAAAAAAAAATCCTTGATGGAAAAGACGCAGAAGGGGAAACATAGGGAAGAAAAGTCAATGTACAATTCCAAACTTTACATACATTCTCCTGTTGGTAAAAAACTTTATATGTAATTAGCCTCCTATGCTGCAGCAAAATGCCTGCTGATGAAAGAGGACCTAATTGATTTACTCCGTGGATGACTTCTTATGCAAAGACATTACTTACTGTCATGCTTGGAAGTCATAAAACAGCAGCTGGCCTGGGATGAAATATTACATTAACCTTAGCAGGAAAATTGCACTAGTGAGAATGCTTTGTTATTAATTACTGATTATAAATGATAAGAGCCTGTTTCAGATGGTGGGGAAATGACTTGGGGAGGGGAGGGTTTCAGGTACGCTGTGCTTCATAGATCATTCGGTGTGACGTGAGGGATGCCTTTGTAAGTCAAGAGGAATTAATCAGACAAGTATGTACAGTAACTACCAGCACTCAAGGCCAGAATTATCTCCAGGACATGCTCATTCGAGTTACTGCAGTGCATTGGGATGAATTTTGGGGCACCTGTGTTTAATAAAAGGCTTGTTACCTGCATGAAATGAATGCATTTAGTTGTCAATCCAAATAGCTCAGACTTACCTGATAGAAAAAGCAGCAGCAGAGACACCCCTTTTTAATTTCTGCAGTCTTGACTCATGCTTTATAATTTTGAGACTGTCTGAGTTCTAATATAAAGGCTTTCTGGAGGCATAAAAGTGTGAGGAGAAAGATTCAGCAATACAGAAGACATGGCCAAAACCAGAAGGGTTGTATGTGTTGGAGGGGAAAGAGGGTAACACAGCTTTCCAAGGTGGATATCTGTGTGCAGTGTGTGGGCTCCCTGTTAAACAAGCACTTGGGCAGCTAGGTGGAGAGAAGACCTGTGCTTCTGTACTCTGACCCAGTGCCATCCAGCAGCTTTTTGTGTTTAATTGTCTCCAAATCAGGCCTCTGGTGATCTGACTTATTCCGGTTCAGTCAAATGCTTTCTCCGAACTGAGTACTGTTCTAGTGGAGCACCTGCCTCTTTATTCGCATTAAGCTCTTTTTTTTTTCACTCCCCACATGAAGGTTATATACCAGAAAACCTGGATAATCATACCTCAAAATACAGGAAGATGTGGATGATGTGTCAGTTTGGAGGATTAAGAAGCAAAGGGTAGTAGGAGAATATCAGTGTTTGCCAATAGCTGTAACGGGCAGAGTTTTCCACCACTAGCTCCTGCAGAAGCTGACTCTGTCCTTTCTGTCTGCACTTCAACAAGCACTCCAGCACCCCTGGCTAAGTAGCTCCATCCTTGTATTCTCAGCCTCATCCTTGTAAACTGTAGTCTCTCTTATTTACGATGCAAGTACTTTTGGGGCAGCTTTCCCCCTTGGTGTGAAGGGTAGCAACTGTGGGTTTTTAAACATCTTCCCTTTTTTCTTTTTCTGTGTATTTTATTACGAAAGAGGTTTCTTAACTCTATGAAGCAGAATCATAGCCCACTTTGCAACAGGGCCAGATGATCTCTTTAAATACAGAGAGCCCAGCTGCAACCTCTCTCTCCTTGAGGGACTGTGATGTATCCCAATAGATATAATTATGAAAATGAGAGGATACAGACATAAAACCTATCTACTGGTACTTGTAATTCCCATGTATTATCTAACTTTAATATTAAGGAGGGACAAAAGTTGTTAAATTTGCAATTATTTTCAAGAGATTAGATTCCATGAGTCCCGTTTTTAGACTTAACTGTATCTAATGTAACACCTCAAATCCTACAAAATGACCTGTAATATTCATTGATATTGTATGTAATATTGATATGTATTATTCTTTCACTTTTTAGCTCTGCACAGTATAAATTAACCTCAGTAATTTAAGCAGCTGCATCTTACCAAAGCTTGCTTTCTTCAGTAGAAGTGCAATAATCCACTTGTCCATTTATGCAGAGGGATTCAGGAATGCTTTTCTATAAATACCATGGACAAAGCATGATTAAACTGCTGTCCCTAGAAAGATGTGGCTGCAGAAGCCAGTGTGCCTTTTGGGACTAAGTGTGCTAAGGAGAAGTTCGTGGCGCTGTGGGGAGGCAGCCTGTAGAGTATTTGTACAAGTGTATAAACCATGAAATCAAGCACAGATTATCTAAGGATTCTTTCCAAGTTAAGTTATCTCTTTGCTGAAGCTTGTGGGGGAGGTATAAGGTATGTCAAGCTTGGGTGCTACGGTCTTTTCTGTACTGCTGGTTTAGCACACGGGAGAAGCACTCTTCCCCTCCCCCAGGGCTGCACCACATGGTGATGGACAGGGCCAAGCAAAAAGGTCAGCTGGAAAATATGTAGATTGGGGATGGCTGAAACTAGCTTTGAATTTGGGCTGAGGTCTTTTGGTAGTGGTAGCTGGGAAACACTTGGGCTGACTTTGAGTTAATCTCATAGGTGTGTATGTGGGGTGGTAATGATGGACTCGAGCATCCCACACTTGGCAGCAGGCTCTCAAATCATATACATGGGTGACACAGTGCAGTGAGTGTCTTTAGTCTGTCCTGTTGATCCTGTCTTGCATTCTGAAACTAAGTAGAAGAAATGAGCAGGATTCAGGCTAAAGGCCCTTTATGAAGTTTCTTGTCATGGCAGTCTGAGGCTAGAATAGAGTTAGAGCCATGGTCATTTTGAGACCTTCTGTGCTCCTCTGTTGGTCTAGTAAAACCAGAAGAAATTTGTGCCTTGCTCTGTCAGTCTTGTTTGTCTGATATCATCAGGCCCTTGTGACAGCAGTAATTAACAGTTCACTGAATCAAAAGTATGAACTGGAAGGGCCCAGGTTGCTGCTGGTGGTGGTCAGGGCACTCTCCCAGAACTGGAGAACTGGGAGCAGAATCCCTGTGAGCAGAGGGATACACCCAAAGTGCCAGTTGGTTTTGTTCTTAGTTTGCTTGTGTAATTATCAGACTGAAAGATTGGTTGTTGCAGTAATCATCACCTGGGCCAGCCACACTTAAACTGCTTTTTTTTCCACTAGTTTTCAAACCTTGCTTCTTTCTCATACAAAAGAGGTGTGGAAAGAAAAGCCAAAAAAAAAGTTATTTTTTACAAGGTAATACCTGTACAGCATTTGGACGCAGCAAAACCAGTGTTTATATTGTGTATGTCTTTATTTTCCCTCTGTAATCATACTGGTGCCACTCAAGTAGATCTTTGTTGCTCAACAAGCAGTTGTATATCCTGGTGCAGATGTGGTCTCATCACGCGTCTGTGGGGCAACTGCAAAATGTTGGGGGGCAGAATGAAATCAAAATCTCATTTCCTTCACACTGAGACTATCATATAGCTGCACTGGAGGAGGAGAGTGGTTTTGTATTCTAGGTTTTCCAGCATGCTCTCACTGTAGATATTTCTGTCCATTCACAACTTTGGGGAAAAAAGTGAAACAGGATCTCTTGAAAACTGATGGCAAAGCGCCTAAACTCAGGCCTAAAGAGGCCAAACTTCTAGTTAAAAGATCTGATCCAGGGGATCAGAAGGGAGCTATAGTTGCAACTATTTTATCTCCCTTTTCACCATTCTACACATTCTGTTGCCCTGGAAAATGCTGAAGAGTGTAAGTCTGAGTTTTCCCTTCTTTTTTTTTTTTTTTTTTTCTTTCTGGTAGTGACGTAATACCTATAGCCAAACCAAAGAGAGTTGGCAAATTTACAGTGCACTGAAGTTTATATGTATTTCTGGTGCCTGGAAAATACAGGAAGGAGTGTTCCTTTCTTTTTGATCTTAAATCACATCTGAACAGTATTCTGCGAGTGGTTCCAGCACAGGGCTAGAAGCAAAACATTACATCTAAGCTTTAGAGGAACAGTAAAAAAACACAATATTCCCACAGTCAAATTGCCTGGCTGCACAGCAAATTAGCCAACCTCTGTAGCTATCAAATTGATGCCCTAATATAAATCTTTTCTCCCTGTAAATGTGGGCCGTGTCTTAGATCATTTCAGACAATCATCTGGGGATTAGTAAGAGGAAGTGAATAGTAATGCAATTAGAGGACAGGAGATGAACGTACAAGCTGGCACAGGGAATTGATATCAGGAGCTGAAGTAACAAAGACATCTCTAGCTGGGAGAGGGCAGTTTTGTCTATTCAAGTCAGGCTTGGCTTTTGCCTTGCATATATTTTACTTATGAAATGGTAATTGAAGGAGTTATATTTACATAGCAATATAGTTAATGTCATATTTTGGGAAGTAAGCCTTGATGTCAATAGATGGATGGGGAGCTGGAGAGCACATGCACAGTGGTAGCTTTCACTTCGTTTAGATACATTAAATATTCATAATAAGCTCAGCTGAAGGAGAAAAGAAATGTTTCATTGAACTGGAAAGGAGAAGCTGAAATTGTTGGTACTTCTCCAAAGCATAACGTCTTACTTAATATAGAATGAATGAAGGTTCCTGTATTGAAGGTGAGGTGCAATATTAGGTGCTTCCACAATTGCTGCTTTCTTTGCTGCAAGAGATTGTTGTGCTGGTGACATCACTCTGTAAAGTAATAGCCAAGAATGACTATTCTGAGTAGTTTGCGTAGGCACAGCAGAGGCTTTTTGCTTCTCTATTTTTTTCCATAGTTTTGGACCTACAAAAGCCTGCATATGAACCTTCTTACATTTAAATGTCACATTTACGGCCTGGAAACAAATCCTTCCACACTGCTTTTTCCAGGCATGGGCACACTGTCACTAATGTGGGTAACTCCTGAATTTGTAGGCTTCTTTCACCCCCTCTATGCACACTCCCGTTTGTACGTGGCTTTCTGCTAATCTGGGTGACCATCTTAAGAACGTAGGTGCTCTGCTCAACTCTCTGCCTGATACACAGATGTGAGTCTGCAGAGACACCTTTGCTTCTGTTTCTGCATAGTTTCTAGCCCAGATAGGGCTTGCTCGCTGTCAGGGGCTCTGGGATAACACTAAAATCTAATGCAATGTGCAGATACAAATATGTGGTTGTGTATGTAGAGTAAATTTTACACCATGGAAAGCTTCACATTGACAGTATGATGGTGGAGTGTAGTGCACGCAGCTGAGCCACGTCCAGCTCCTCAACAGCCTCGTAGGGCTCAGTTACACTGCATGCAGGCTGTCTGGCTGTCAGGCTAGGAGTGATTCTGCTGCTTTCTCTGCAGCTGTTTTTATCTTCTTTACTTCCTGTAAACTTGGGTTAATAAACTGTTGCTGAGTTTGCAGTTGTGTGCAGGGGAGGTAAGCTTGTCTCCTTGCCAAGACCTACTTCTCTGTACTTGCTGTTGCTCTTCTTCATTTCTCCCAGCCCTGAAGTCACCTTCTCAGACTGATGTCTTGAGCTTTGCCCAGTCTCCCTCTCCCATTCCTACCTTTTATCTTGTAAAGCCAAAAATATTTTTATAGTAATTACTGTGCAGGTTTATGGTCATGGCTTTATCAGAAAGTGGTGAAGCCAGACAGTGAGAGAAGGAGGGTGGATCGTTGATGTTAAAGCAGATGGAGAGACTTGTCCCTCTGAAAGTTCCACTCTCATGTATGTGTTTATTTTTAGTCAACTAGTACAAAACCAAGTGAGGCAAAAAAAAAAAAAAAAGTCTGTCTGCTGGTAAAGATCAATGTCTTTGAGTTTATAAAAAGAAGTACTGCTTTTAGTGGGAATGTAGAAAGAAAATAACTCTGTGTCAAGAAAGTAATGGCAGGCCAGGTCTTGTGTTTATTAAAAATGGAGGGAGCTAGAAAACAGGCAGCATAAGATCTGTGGTTTCATCTCCAATGACCTCTAGAGAAGTCATGGGATGCTGAGATGTAAATGCTTTAAAGGGCTTTGTTTCCAAAAGGGGGGTAATGGATCACTCTGTGCATCCTACTTATGATCCCTGAATTACAGAGCTGCTGATAGGTAGCAGACAGATTGGGGGATTTTTTAAGCATCACCTTCATGCCTTGCACAGAGTATCGTGTCCTGGTCCTCTCTCACAGACCCACTTCAGTTTTCACTTGGGCTGTTAAATGAGTTACTGTATAAAATATTGACACTGAAGGAAGAAAACTGCCTTTTTACCCAAGTGTAAATGATCTTGAAACTAAATACATGGGATAAAAGAATTATTTCTTAAGGAGGTTTAATGAATAATTGATTTCTGATTCTCATGGTGGTATCAGTGTAATTAAATCGGTGGCTAAAGAAGTAAGACAGAAGGTATCATCTGCTAAGATACCGAATCTCTCTATCTGACCATTGGCAAGGTACTGCCATCTGTTCCTAAAGGTTGTCCTGCAGTCAAGCAGGTCAAAGATCTTTCTTGTCACTAACAAGTCAGTCTTGTGTAAGTACCGAGATGATAAAAATCCATGTGTTCAATTGGTTATCTACATCCAAAAATAACCTAATTAAGCTTCCTCCTCTGCCAAACCTACTCCTGTCTGCAGAAGCTGTACGTTGAAATGATTCTGGCTTTGTGCAGTTTGGCTTTGCAGCGTTTGTGGGTGCTGACGTGTTTCCAATGAATCTGGCACAGAACTACTGGTGGCCACTAACTTGATTCGCTCGCCAAGCCCCAGAAAGTGATTGCTGTTATAACTCCTTTTGCTCTAGTAAGAAGTTTGTTGAAAAATCAGAGAGGCCTGAGGAATAAGAAAAGGGGATAGGAAAGCAGTCTGGATTCAGCTGGACTTGGCCAGCATATATATCTTTAGAAAACATTCCTATATGGGACTGTTGTTTCTTCATATGGGTTCTGTGTTGGAGAAACAGGGCATGGAGGGTAATTGCAGTAGCCAAGCAAAGATAAAGCTGAAGGGGAGCCATCAGCCTGCAGCTGCAGGCACTGTAAATAAACCACTCATTTAGAAATTAGAGTTACAAATTTATTACAATTAACAGCTACAGTTGCTTTATTCTCCAAAATTAATTCTGAGAAGCAGCTTCTGACTTTCCTTTAAATAACATCTCCTGGACACTGCAAAGGTCTTTTGGAATAACAGGCTCCCTTGTGTGTACTCAGTGTCATACATACTCCTCAGATCCCTCATGCAGTGAAGTGCCAGGGTACGTTTCACTGCAAAGCTGCAAGCCCGCATAGCATAGAAAATCTAAATACTGGACAGCTTGCTGGGTCGGTGGGTAGGTATTGAAATGGTTCCGTGTCTTTTGAAAGTCATTAGAGGCCTTCTTGCTGGTTCTGGTTACTTTGCCCTGAGGTCAGTTCCTTAATTGCACAGACATAAGGAAATGTTCCATTCATGTTCTTAGCAGCTCTGATTGTGTTATAAATACTACATTGAGCAACTGGTCCCGGAGAACTAACATCTGTTCAGTCATACTCAGCCACGTGTACTGTAGTCCATGTCTCCTAAGTGTGGGAACATTAATGCTTTTGCTGAATCACCATAATGATAATACAGTAATCATCACCACGTCAAAGTCACGGCAGTAGTGGCCTGGCAGAGCACAGTTCTTGCATCCTGCTGTGCTGCAGCTGGGCTCAGCCAGTGCTGCTGTCTGAGCCAGTCTGCACAATGAGCACGCCCAACGTTTGAATACTGGTTTTGCTATTAGTATTTTTTTGTCATCAGATCATTATGTGTCTGATTCCACACTTGTAAAATGAGTTATGCCTGTTTATCTATTTCTCAGGGGCATATTGGTGGTATAATTATTGTCTGCACAGTGTTTCAATTGTAGAAAATGACAAGTATAATTACGAGTTAAATTGTGCATCCACCAAAACTACACAGCTGCCATGAGATGTATCTCTTAAATTCCTCACTTTCTTGAAGGCAAGCCACGTATTTGCTCCCAGCTATAATTAATTTAAATCAAGATGTACCCATTTGATTTTTCTGACATACAACATTGTCACTGTAGCATCCACCAATATATACTGAGTCTAAAATGTCATCTAAGTGACATCAGGGAGAGCCAGTGTTTGTGTGGAAGCCTTTACAGACCAAGGGCAAACTGCTTCGTCGTGCACAAAAATGAACGTTCACGTGTGCATAACTCAGCTGCCACTGAAATGGATGAATTGGGGATGTGCTCGGTCCTACCAGCACATTTTGTAGCAGTCTTGGAAAGTTATGCCTAGTGCTTTATTATGCATCCAAAATTCATATTAGTTAACCTGAATTTTGCTTCCACAAGATGTGTGATGATTGCGTGACTGGGTATGGTTGGCTTTCTGTATTGCAGCTGCTGAGCTTTGAGCTGAAACAAGTAATGGGAAGAATAATTGTTTTAGCTCAGAATTAAGTGGCTAATCATTAGGAATTCAATTGGCATGAAATGCACAAGGTAAATCATGATACACTAATGTGTCATTGATGTGGATATAGTGCGTATTTGACTGAACTTCACTAATTAATACACGTGGGGTTTGTTGGAAAGGGTTAATGTGTGCTTTGTTGTTAAGCAGGATATGGGACTATCAGACCCCAAGAACCTAGAGGGTTTTAGAGATTGCCCTGCTCTTCAGAGCACCATTAGTGAGGGCTGAAAGTCTCAGAAAGGTAACTTTTTTTTTTTCTGAAATGTGATACTAAAGTTGAAACTAAAGATGCAGCCTGAACAAAGTTGTGTATATGCCCTGAATGCCCTTATGCCGTGACAAGTGAATCCCAGCTTGCACCAGGAGTGCATCTGGAGCTGGGACATTTCAGGCAGGATCAGAAACACTGATGCTTGAGGTGGATCTAGGCTACTGTGGAGGGGGGGGACATTGCCACTTGCCTGACAATTTTCACCAGCACCCTCAGACCCCGGAGGCATGGATCAGTTGTGATCTGCATCCCAACAGGCTGGGCTGGACCTCTGCTTTGCACCCTGAGCTCTATCTAGAGAGCCAGAGTCCTGCACCTGGGGCTGTCTCTGCACGTTCTTGCTATTGCCTATGTTACCCTGAAATGTTTCTGATCTCTTAGGGAACGCCTCAAAGTATGATACTATAAAATAATGAATGATGATGATGCATATTAAATGGAATAGCATTTGGCTTATTCTAAATAGCTTCAGATAAAAAGTTACTATTTCCCTGTATTGTGGAAAATTCCCTTCTTGCTAACCAGCAGTTACTGCATGTCTCTGAAACAAAATTATTCATTGTAGTCATTTGCTTTTCAGCAATGAGAACTCCCGTGTTGAGAATTAAAAACAGTCTCCTATGTTTAATGCCTGAGGGCACAAATGTAACCTGTTTAAATATAATTCTTCAATTATCCTTTGAATCATCTGCCTTCCAACTCTTCCCAGACTTGATAAAATACCCTTCTGACTACCTATCAGAAAAATAGTACATCTGTTCTTTCAGTTCATTTCCCTAAACTGTAATCAAGCACTGTCTGTGTAATAAAAATGAAAAGAAATATCTGCTGGAATAGCATTCTTCACTTTTATTATTGAAAAATGCATTAATGTTCCCTTATCAAATATATCCATTTAACAAATCATTCCATTTTCCTCCATCTTCAGCTTTTTAAAAAAAAAAAAAAAAAAGAAAGCACAGAGAGACATTCTTTCCTGATCATAAAGTCCAGGCTTGATTTGTTTCTTATGGTATAATTTCATGAAACCTAAGAATGGATTATGTTAAATAGACTGTTGACCTCTCTGTTGTTTAAACATAGTTAAAAGATTATAGACTCTTAATATTATCTGGTCTAAGTATGTATTTACATGAAAGCAGCATAATGCAGGCTGTTAGTGAAAATTGTTAGTGGAAATATTTAGGCATAGGGTAAAAACTTGTGTATCTTAGGTTGGAGTCTGTTTCCAGCCTGGATTCAGCGATTGCAAAAGTGACTGATTCATTCAGGTTTCTGCTTGTTAAGTCTCAGGGACAGGCACTTAAGCACTTTTGAAAGTGCTTCCTTTTCTATCTCTCTTCAGAGGAAAAGAAACAGAGGGAGCACTTCAGCTGCTCAAGTTGGAGGCTTACTTTTTTTTCCATTTGTTGTAGAGGCTTTATGAAGTTCCTTGAGTCTGCAAAGGGATGCAGACCAGGTGTCTGAATCTGTGAATTCCAAACAGTGTCTTTCTGCATCCACTCTTCACTTTCTACTGGCATAAGGTTTACACCAGTTTCAGGGCAGTGGAGGGTTGGCCTGAAACAACTATGACGGGGTGTCTCCTTGCAGGTCCTCCCAAGGCAGCAGCAATATCTATAAATGTGTGGAGTGAGGTTTGCTTTCAGGCACGTTGCAGACACATCTTCCCAGGCAGGATCTATCCAGCTGCAGGAAATGGCACTCTGTGGTCCAGCTCTCTATGAAGTATGAACTAAATAGTGACCACTCGACTTCTCCAGCAGCAAAATGCAGACTTTCCACTGCTCTGTCCCAATGCTGGGTTAGCTGATGCTCAGGAGCTGCTGGTGTGCTGCACTAAAGAGAGCTGAACAGACCAAATGGACCAGAGGCTCTCCTTCGGTGGTGGCTAAAGCATTTTTTAAAAAGTGTGTAATGCCTTTTCAGCTCAGGAAGAGGGGAGAAATGTACTGGTTGTAAGAACTGTAGGTAGAGATAGTAGCTTGGTGGGGGTAGTGGTTGTTTTTCCCAAAAGACTATGGATTTCTAAGATTCCCAAGTGTGTAGGATGTAGACATGTTGAAAATCTCATTCGGGGACTCTCAAAGGCAGTTAAATCACACATTAACATCAGGCTTGGTAGACACACAGCAATGTCAAAAGCTAGACCTGGGGTTTAGAGCAATCAGCAGCTTCCAGAGAGGAAAAACAAGGAGTAAGCAGCAAAGCTGTAGTGCTCTAGCATGTGAGATGCTTCATCAGATCAGTGCGGGAGTGAAGCGCTTGGCTCCTGCTCAGTCATAGCAGATATGCTTTCAGTAAAGTGGAGACAATTGTGTGCGTGTCCAAGGCAGTAATCATCTTCATGCAGTATTTGGCTCTAGCAATTATCAATGTTTGGCTGTTCTTACAAGTGCCGAAATCCTGAGGAAAACACAAGGTCCATAAAGACTCCCTGCTTCCACAGGCACACAGATAGCACACAATGTGCAAGTGCTAGGATTTCCAAGCTGGTTTTTTAATCTTGAAACATCACTTGTACTTATATTAATGTGTCTGTTTAAAAAAAAAAATCACACAAAAAGACAATAATTGTGGGAAAAAATAATATTGCATGGAAATTAATAGCTTTTTTGACCATTAGCTTCTGGTAAAATTTTAAATACATGATTATTCAGTAGCTAGGGAAAATAAAGCCACTGCAGGAAAGAAAAGAAACAAACCAAAAAGCCACCAAAAAATCCTCCTGCTGATATGCCCTTTTAGAACAGAGCTAACATCAATAATTCTTGCTTTGTGCATTAAGTTTTAATGTGTAAACAGGTACTCTGCATATCAAGGTGTCAGTGGAGTCATCAGTGAGAGCTAATAAATGCCTATCATATGAAGAATACATTACAGAGAGAACCAAGTTAAGTGAATCATTTAGTTGTCATTAGTCATTTTTCATTAATATTTTTAACTGTACTATTACCCAGTATGCATTAGGTAGGATAGAGGGGATAATGCCTGTGATGTGCTTTATCCTGGAAACAAAGGTTTCTTCCAAAATGTGTGGTGGTGGTGGGGATCAGGATGAATGTTTCAACTGTGATCTCACCAGTGTCCTTTTTCTTATTTATATGAAACTGTAGAAACCCAGATGGGAAAGGAAATAATTACATCACGTGGCTTGGCATTATCCAGCACCCACCATTTGCACTAATGGCAAATGAATAGTAATAACTGCTGGAAATGGAATATCCATAAGCATGTTTAATACTGGGTATTAAAAATAGCATCTAGAAAGGAAATTCCACAATACCAAATGCATCCAGGGTGTTCCATTTTGGTAAATGCATCTTCTGCTGTGATCCCTTTTAGCCATAACCTTTGAAACACAACCAGACTGGGACCAGTGGGGGTTGGAGGTGGGAGAGTGTGAGGGAATTGGCTGTGACCCTGCAGGTCCTATTCTGGTCTCAAGTTGCCACTTGGCAGGACTCCTTCTTCTGACACATCATTTGCCTGAGGGTTGGATGAAGTTGAGTTCCTGATGGTCTGTCAGCATGAAAGAGTTACAAGAGTAAATATGTTCAATCTTACTTATGCTCATAAATTTTCCCTCAGGATAACATACCTCTGCCAGCTTACACTTTTTCCTTTTAATCTGCTCTTTTTCATCACTTTCTGTTCTAAACGCCAAGATTCTGAAATACATACCCCAGAATAATGGCATGGTTGGGCATGCACATGAAGATACATCCTTCCCAAGATGCCGAGCAGTTAATAGACAGAGTAAGAGGTATGCACTTTGTATGATAGAAAGGCTTGTCAGCATGGATTGAGGATTACTCTCGCCTTACATCGGTACTGTTTCACTAGTAAAACTACTCTCCAGTAACCACAGAGGCTCCAAGGAGAGAGGTGAGGAATTAAAACGAAAGTTTAGAAACTCTTGCAAATTACTGTACACATTTTTTTTTTTTCTCAACTATAACAAAATTGGAAATAAAGTTTGATGGTTGAGTATCTTTGAAAGCTAGAAAGGGACATTGTAATTCTCTTGAAAAAATGATACATTGCATTTTAAAGCATCAAAAAGCTTCAGTCTCTGCTTTTGATGAGTTGTGAAATATCAGCTCCAAAACATGTAATTGTCTTGGAACTAAAATTTGCACATATTCCAACTCAGGCTAATGTTATCCAGTGGGAAATGAATTCACACTGTAGAAGGAAATATATGCTTTTTTTTTCCCCTCTTTGTGAAGCAAATTATCGTTGCTACTGTGTCCCAAATTATTTTATTATATATGTTCCAAAAGTAATTTATGCATATGTATGGACATGACTTCTTTATTTTCCAAAAGATGCCGAACTGTCTGATGTGGATTTAACCACAAATCAGGTACATTACAATTTCTGCTGCTGTTCTCTGGGGACACTCACCCAGGCATAAAGAACAGTATCCATCCTTCAGTTCCTTGCAACATTTTCTTTGTCTGCCAAGTAACGCAGTGCCTGGAGGATCAGGATGTGTCCGTGTGAGTGAGACTACAACTGCTATGTTTGTTTCTATGCCCCCCTAAATGACTCTTAAATTTTAACCCTGTATCTGGTGCAGAAATAACCTTTGTCTTTACTGCTTGATTTTAGAGTAAGGTTCATAGGGGTGACCCAGAGAGCCCCAGTCAGCTGTTGGGATGTCATATGAGCACTGTGGCCCTGTGGTGTTAAGCAGTGATTAGGACATGGCTGTAGATCTTTGGGGGAAATAAATTTAAAGGATGCTATCAAGCTGCAGACAATTTGCATAGCAGATGAATCTCAGGAAAAGTGATTGGGGTACATAAATATTGCACCTTTCTGGGCTGTGTCTATATGCTGATTATCTAGCACCAATAGCTTCTTTAATGAGTAGAAATATTTCAGTCTTTCACATTCTCCAGGGCTTAATTTTTGTAAGTGAACTGCTGATTCAGTTCTACTTCACAAAATAACTCTGTTTGGCAATAATTCAAGGGTAAAAATGTGAGCTGTAACTGCCTGCTATTTATCAAACAAGCAATTACATGGAACAGTGCATCATTCCTCTGAACAATGTTTAAATTCTTCTAATTGAGTTTTATAAAGTAATGTCTCCTAGTTTTGCTTTTGCTGCTCAGCGTCTCCCGATACTCTGGCTGTAGGCAGCCTGGGACTCATCAGAAACTTCTGGTGGCTGCACTGAGATGCCTCTTCATGACAGTGTTTTCTCCTGGTCTTTGCAGGTTTTGAAGGGTCAGGGTTGGTGAATAACTGCTAATCTGTTTTTGTTGCTACTGAGTTTATTGATCCTATAGCTAGATTAAATCATCCATCTGGGTCTCGATCTCTTTTCTGTGCCCTTTTCTTTACTTAGCAGCCACTTGGCACCAAGTGTTTTACTGGAGTATTGCTAGCACAAGGCCCCTTGTATATCATACTGATACATCATCTGTGTATCATCTGTACTTCTTCAGATCTTCTACAGAGAGCAGCAGGGATTTACACTAGAGTTTAGATTTTGACCTTAAGGCTCGGATGGACCACCTAGTCCTCAAAGACTGCCTTAGTATCTGTACATGTTAAACTTGAAGGCTGGAGTATGTCTTGATTCAGCCCTGTCTTTTCAGGGGCTCCGATACATCAGCCATGAAGTTAATCAGTATTAGGATGGGATCATCCTGTGCTTCCCTTGTGTGCTCCTTTCTGAAGCTAGAGTCCAAGGGCAGAAGTGGAGGTGTGTTTTCTAGGATTGCTGTAAATAGTGCTCCAGCACCGTGGGGAATTTAAAAGCATAACTCTACATAAAATAGTTGCTATATAAAAATGTTAAATACACAGGATGTGTGCTCTCAGCTGACACCAGGAAGGGCTTCTTGAGCTTCTCCTTTTGAAGCTCAGTTTGGGTGTTGAAAATTTGACATATTTTTATCTCTTGGTTTTCTCGTCCTGCCCCACCCCCACTGTTGAAAGAGATATAAATGTTCAGCAGGCCAAATAGCATCCATAGGGAGGTTGGTGCAAGCACTGTAGTTTCCACTTTGGTCTCTCTTTTTGCTCCCATTGCCAGTGCCTCTAAGGATGAATGCAATAACTTTACTGAACTCCTTGCCTTTGGTGTGGCAGTAATTGCCTGAGTCTGAAATACTCTAAACAGGAATGTTTAATGGTGGAAAAGGAGAACTAGGATGTAAGCAGGCTTTTTTTTTTTTTTTTTTTTTTAAATCAGGACTGATTCTGGAGGATTGCAATCAGTAAAATCCTGCAGAAATTTGGGTGGTGGGGCTTGGGCTTTATTATTAATCCCTTAGCATTGTGTATAAATAAGCAGGTTTGTGGAATAGCGTGGTGCTGTTTCTATATTTGTGCTTTTCAGAGCTAAGGCATATTTCAAAGGAGGGTAATCTCCTCATTTTTAGCTTCTGTAAATGCCCCAAGGTGGTGTCGTGAATTGGGTGGATGTACAGTGATCACCATTAAAAAATTGAACATTTACTACCAATCTAAAGCTAAACCTGGAACAACACAGGATTCCCCTGAGCTTGCAATACAAAATGCTCCTGTCAGTTGAGACACTGTGATCTGGTAAATAATGATCTCTGTAGATAGCCATATAAATTATTATCTAAGGTCACATAGAAAACATGTCCTTTGTAGACAATTCTCTATCTTTTGGTAAAAGCCTTGAAAAAGTGTCAGAATACCATTTCTCTTGCTTGGTTATTTTTCCCTGGTATTGCAGACATTCTAGTGAACCCAAAATTTAAGTCCTAAAAATTGCATTATGCTGTCAACCCTTGTCACAAGAGTATAGTAGTTGTTCTATCAATGGCAGCTGCTACTGTAAGTAATGACTTCTAAGCTATACTCCTAAATTTGAGCAGTGTGCAGTAAGTCATATATCCTAAATCAGTTTAAAACAGAACAGAGATGAGATTGGTGCCTGTTAACATGAGACTAGAAAGGGATTAATAAAACCTAAAAAAAGAAGTCAGTTATTGCCACTGCAGTCATAAATAAGCTTTATAGTTAGGTCTCGCCACCAAATGTCGAGGAACCTCTGGTACTGCAATGTACTAATTTTCAGTCTTCCTCCTTCACATTATAGAGATGGAATTGGGTTTGCCAGGTGCTGTTCCTGCTCTCTGCTTCTCTTTTGACTTTTTTTTTTTTTGAATGAGTTGACTTCCTGTGAGACACCTGGAATTTGGTTTTTGAAAGAGCCTGGGCTCTCATTAACAGGTTAGGAGCCTTGATGAAATGCCACGAGCTGATTAGGTGCATGCACTAAATAAATATTGTGATGTAAGGAAGGCTCAAGTGGAAACCAACAGGAGAAACCCCTGCTACCTTCTAGCAACACAGAGCACATCTTAATGTATTCTTTAGCACATTTAAAGGACTGGGTCTGTGACCAGGGTGCTGTTCACCTGTGAAGCTCTTTGTGCTGTACTGAGTGAGGCTCTTGGGTCAATGTTTTAAGGATTTTTGTTGCATTCTTCACTGTAATTCCTGGGTTTTTCTGCCTTCTGTATTCCCCTGGCTTCATGCGCTGCTGGATGGTGAGACCTTTGTTCAGCAACATTTTTAGGCAGGTGCTGATCTTCAAGAGTGAGCTTGAAGAAATTGCCAAATTGAGGCTTGTGTGGGGAATGCTCTATTACTAAATCTCTGTCCCTTTTACATAAGATATTAGCTGTGGTTGCTGTCTACCAATCCGACTGTGTGGGTGAATACTGGAGAGGCAGAGATTAGGAAGACTGAACTATGTGGTTCTTCTTCCTTTGCTTTCTTCATTATTCATAAGTTTGCAGTTAATGTTTCTGTAGTTAATAATTCTCTATACTTCTGTGCAGCCTTCAGTCAGAGAATCTCTAGTACTGTGTGAACATCAGTGAATTAACATCCTCTCCCCTTGCTCTGGGCACTTTTAAACCTGGTACAATATCTTGCCCAGTGTGCAAGTGTGCTCTGTGCTGCCCTTGGAGCACTCTGCTTTTATTTTTTAAGGTCATTAGTCCGATGTACTAAAAGCAGTTATCTAACCTTGACCCATTGAGCTAGTGTATAATTTAGACTTCCTTCTTATTACTTTATGGGCACATTAAGTAATCAAATTCAAAGGAATATGTATATATTTATGTGTTTTACAAACCCAAGATTCAAAGAGGGGATTAGCAGAAAAAAGTTATTAACTCTCAAGTTTTAAATAATTACAAAACCAAAAAAGGAAATTTGAGTTTAATGTACAACCTCTCTCTCTCCCACTTGGTGTCTGAATGACACTAATTTGTCTCCCTTCTGGGCAGCATAGCCCAGCAGAGGCTATCAGAGACGATTTATTAGAAGAGATACTCACTTTGTTCTGTAGGGTGTTGTTTGAGGCTAGTACAGATTCTGCCCGTTGTTGTCCTCTGCTTCTCCCCATTCTAGCCAGCAGAAGGAATGACATCAGGGCTTGCTAATCTGCTGCAGGCATTGTTAGTTGGGGTTTAGGTTAATGCAGGAGGGGAATTCCTTCTCACCTTGCTTGAAATGGCAAGGTGACACCATCCCACCAGAGCTACTGGAGCTTCTGGATGGTGCGTATGGGAGCAAATGAAGGGTGATGTTTACTGTGTCTGTGCTTTGGGAGTAAAACCCGGTGACACTTTTGTTCTGTATACTACACAGTGCATTTACCAAAAAACCTTGGTTTTCAGGGTTAGATTCACAGCACTGGCAGAAGGGAGAATTACTGCTGGGTTTCTCTTACCTGATAGCTTGGTGGATGTAGCTAATGTCTCTCAATATTTAGGATGTAGCATCAGGTCTGTGACTGAGGACACTAGTTTTTTGAGTGAAGGCACCTTAGATTTTCTTTCTATTAGAGTGGATGTTAATTATTTGTACAAAATTATATGACCACAGAGGCAGAGCAGGCTGCAACCATATTGCCTGATAGCTAAGCAGTGAGTGAGTGGGAGAAAGTACCATGGATCATCCCATATATTGCTCTCTGCCCTTTGGAGTAAAATGGTAGCCTTTATTTTCCTGACTGCTTTGGTTTTCTCACACGTGACAAAAATTGTCCCAGCTTTGTGTTAGGAAAAAAAAAAAAATTATTTGGTTAAAAACTTCACTTTTTACTCTGGACAAAAATTTGCATCTTTCTACAGATGGATTTCAACAGCTCTGAGTGTTTGTTATTTATGTGCTGTTTTAAATAAAGCAATGAGTATTTGTAACAAATATAACAGAAAAATTTTGGTCTAAAAGATTGAAATAAGTATTACTTAAGAGAGAATGTAGAAATTAGGTCAACTGAATATCCTTAAATTCATGGAAATCTTCATTCTGGATTTGCCTCTGGTTTCCTGATTCCATCAGTATCCCAGCAGCCTTCCTAATGAAGTTGTGTCCTATCTAATAAGGTTTCTAGGCTTATTAGGCAATGCCTAAGTTTTAAGATAAGATTTGCAGCTAGGAAGGAGAAAACTCATAACCATTAGAAATCTCTCCAACAAAGTAGGCAAATTCACTGTTGGCAGGATTTGAAGTGATCGCAGTATTTTAACACTGAAAATTGTACTTTGCAAAGGAGGATCAGTTTAGTCAGCTCTTAAAGAGGAGCTATCGTGACTGTTCTGGCTGTCTGTACAAAGGTTTAATTTCCAGCTTCAGCTTTAGAGGACTTTCACTTCTCCATGTTTGATTTTTTTCATCAGCCTTTGCCTGGTGCCCTTTAGTGGGATTGTTTAAATGCTGCTCTAACAAGAACCTACGTGTGCCTTCATCAAGTAAGGTGTTTCTGATGTCACGTTCATTGAAATCTATGCCTGTGTGCCTGATCTTGATTGCACAGAGTTCACAAGGTGGTGTATCTCATGATTCATTAAATGCCTGATAGATGCTAGGCCTTTCCAAGACTGACAACATAGGCATGGTGAAGATGTCAGTAATCTTCCCCATGAATGCCAGTCATTTTCTTATCAGCACGCTTCTGTATAGCTAATGTGTTTCAGGTTTTTTTCCCTTTCTTTCTGCTCAGTTTTCATAACATAAAACAGTTGCAGCAGTAGCTCCAGGTAAGTCTGCCGTTTCCACCTTGGAAATTACAGCATCACAAGATCTTTTATCTCTCCTCTGCTTCTCGCTCCCCCTTTCCTCTTTCCCTCTCTTTCCCTTTCAGTGCAGCCGAGAGTTTGATGCTCCTGAGTCAAAGGGATTTTGTATACAAAGATAGGGCTGCTGAGGTCAAAATCTCTTCTGTACTGAAACATGCTTGCTGAAGTTTGCCAAGGAACTCAGCTGGTACCCTGTCCCTCAAGACTGTGGTGTTCACTGATGAGAGTCGACTATGGCAGCAGTTTCAGCACAGAAGACCTGAGTGCTGCACAAACTGCACACTGTGTATGGGTAGCCGTCTCCTGAGCAGTCCTTTGTGTAAAAGGAAAATTCATTTATTAAGCATTACAGCTGAAACAAAACGTATCTGTAACCAACACAAGGTTCTGAAAGAAACAGCAATTACATTTGGTGACAAATCTTAATGTAAAATACGCTGCTCACTGGAGTTGTCCTTTCAAATCGTCAGCTTTGCATATATCTGTTACTAAGAAAAACATGCAGGTGGAATAAAATGACTATTAATAAAAGCTCCAAGGGTAGTACGTAGATTTTTACAGCAAAAGCAAGCAGTGCCTGGAGGGATATAATTCTTCCTTTTGTACATACATGTTGTTTCTCTTTAAAACACTGAGTTTATATTCTAAAGGAAACAGAATTAGTCCTGCCTTTGCATAGGCTCCTTAAAGTCAGTGGAAACATTTATGGGAGAACAGAACTGGACTACTTGTGTTTCCTGCTTCTGTAGCAAATAGACTAATAGGTATTACTAATACATATTTACTAGAGGTAAGTATTAAAGGCACCATTAATTAACCATTTAAGGCAAAATTCTTCCAGAAATGGGAGAATAAATACAGAGCATGCCTCTGTACCTGTAATATATGTTGGTAACATCTGTGAAGTTTAATATTGTATTATCTGTAATAAATATGCACCAGTACAGGTTAGAGGTTGACCTGCTAGAAAGCAGCTCTGTGGAGAAGGCCGTGGGAGTCCTGGTGGACAGCAAGTTAACCATGAGCCAGCAGTGTGCTCTTGTAGAAAAGAAGGCCAGTGGTATTCTGGGGTGCAATAAGAAGAGTGTGACCAGAAGGTCAAGGGAGGTTCTCCTCCCTCTCTACCCTGCCCTAGTAAGGCCACATCTAGAATATTGTGTCCGGTTCTGTGGGTTTATCTGAAGGGTGGTAATGTTTTTAGTTATTGCCCTGAGCATAGCTTTGGAGTGGGCAGGTTGTGTGGAAGGGATGCTAGAGCCAAAGGCTCTTCCCTCGGGCTGTAGATGAAGGCAGTGAGGTTAACTCCTGATAGAGTTAGTTTATATTATTCTGGCTTGAAGTGTAGAGTGAAAAAAGGCACCTTGAGGAACAAAAACCAAAACCAACCTAGTTTATTAGTTTAGGTTGAATGTAGCAGGTCATTATGGCCAGAGTGTAACAGCCACAGTCGCTGCATTGCTCCAGGGGACTCACAGTTCCCCATTTGTCAAGACTATGGACCCTCTGATAGGAAGCTCCATTACTGAGAATGCTTCCCCCTTTGGCTTATCAGGAGCTACAGAAGCTCTTCCAAACATGCTCCCCATGTAGTCTAAAACTAGTTTGGTCTTCTTGCTGCCTGAAGAACATACTTTGTGGTTATGTTTGCCAATTTGGTATTAATGTGAGAAAAACAGCAGTATTGTGCAGGGAAAAGAAATTTTGCTTGTTGTTGTTGTGTTGGTTTTGGTTTTTGTTGGTTGGTTGGTTGTTGGTTGTTTTGTTGGTTTTTTTTTTTTTTTTTTGTTTCCTAATCTATTTTTGGAAAAGTTATAAAATCAGAACCCTACTTTGTGGACCTTGACTTAGTCCACTTCTTAATAAAGCCTAGACTAATACATGTCTCCAGTTAGCATTTTGTCTGTACAATGTCATCGTTCTCTTTTGCCTCATCCTGCTTCAATTTCTACTCTCTATCAATAGCAATGTTCATCTCTTCTCCACCTGAGGAGAGGATATAGAGAAATTAAGACCTCCCAGCTTAGCCTGTATGCTTTAACCCTTCTCTAGCATGATCAATTCCTGTAAAATGAAGAAAATTATATTAAATAAATATCGCTAGCTTATTCCAATCAGATGATAAAAGTATTAAGAACAAAAGGTCATCTATTTAGCTGACATTAATGGACATAATAGTAATGAATGCCTCTACACATTATAACTGATACAGAATTTGACCTTTGCTTTTATATTAATATTTGCTTTTCTTCTGCTGCTTCTGGGAAGATAAGTTTCTTCTAGCCTAGTATTTGAAGTCTTAGCATTATCTGCATACCAAATGCTAATTATTGTTAATATTATGCACTTACAATAGTGCATGAAAAAGTGCAAATTGCGTAAAAATTGTGCTTATTCAAGAAAAAGTCTGTGTTGTTCTAATGGTTCAGAGATAAAATTCTACAGTCGACTGAGACAAGTGGTATTGGAGGCTACTTTGACATTTCAACTTTAACGGATCCTCCAAACTTTCCATTTGCATGAAATGAATCCAAACGCATGCCTTTTGTTTTTAAATGACAGCTGTTTCCTGTTAATGTGCACAAAGATACTGCAAAACCCACAGGAATTTCTGTAATGAACTTTTAAAGTCTGCCCTCTTTTTTTTTTAGCCTGGATCTCCTGGTGAGGATGACAGATACTGCCTTTGCCTTACCATGTAAGAAAACCAGATGATGGCATTAGCCAGAGAGAGCTGTAGAAATTTTATGATTTAGTCTAAAATACATGCTTGAAGAAAAGGTTGCTTTTAGGTTTCCACTCATGCATTTAAACATTTGTATAGGAGCTGCTAGAGCTGAGGTCTGCAACCATTCCCTGACTGGAGGCACTTTGCTGTCTGCTGGCACCCTCCTGGGCAAAGGAATGGCAGCAGCCCCTTGCCCAACAGGCGACAGAAGTCGTCTTAGGGAGCGTGGTGGGAACAAAATGGGGCTCTGGTTATCAGGCAGGCTGCAGTTTTAGTATCCAAAGAGTTACTAACAGAACTACAGAAAAGATTGACATGCTTGCAGGCAAAGCCATAAAAAAAAAAGACCTCCAAACTTGCTTCTTTACCCAACTTCTTTCTCTCAACAAGCTCGGATTTAAACACGATAAATGAAAAGTAGAGATTAAGTCATGTCCTGGAATAAGAAGAAAAATATGATCAGCATGAGTAACTGTGGATAGTTCTTCCCACTCCATAATGAAATAAATGGGACTGGGAAAAATAACAGAGACCATTCCTTGACGCAGGGAGGAGACAAGGGAGTAGAAGACAAATGAGTATGAGCTTTCTCCTCCAGGAGGGAGGAGAATAGTGACCATTAAGCCCTGCAGCTGTCCTGGTCTTGCAGCCTGGAAGGGGCACGGTGAGGAATTAATTCCAGGAGAGCCCTGCATGGGGAAATGATGGGGCAGAAGCTTTGTCACTGATAAGAAGCTTTCATTTGGGTGTCAACTGAGGGGAGATGACATGCAGACCTGTGGGACAACCTGGGCTGCAGCTCAGGGAGTGACTGGATGGGTTATTGTTTTGTGATCTGTCTTCCCATTCACCTTGTTTGTAGTCTGCTGCTTCCTGAACCATAAGAATGGATTTGATAAGTTTCTGAGCTATGGCTGTGCCACTGCTGGAAGTGCCCGTGAGGAGAGCCATGTTGACCAGAAGGCTTGGGTTTGCCCTGTGTCTTTGTTAAACCACAAGTATGTTGCAGGAGGATTTGGGAGTCAGTTGAAACTGTGGCCTGTTGTTTTGATTGTTGATTATTTCATTATTGATCTCATGAGCAGGTGAGCCAGATGAGAGGTTCCATGCCTGTTTTACAGGTGGAGTAGTGAAGTGTACAGAGACTACATTGCATGGTGGAGTTCACAGAGGAAGCCAAGGGAAGGATATCAACTGAATCAAGGTCTCGGGAAGACCGTTCTTTGCCTTCAATTAGTCTGTCAGAAACATGACATAGTTTCTTACACAGTGTATCAGTAATTACAAAAGCATACACAGCAGCCTGTCTTTGGAGGGGTGCCCAGACAGGAAAACAAAACTGTTTGTTAAGCAAGTAATGGGATTTGTATGAAGGCATAATAAATGAAATTTATGTTAAGGTAGCTTAGTAGGTAAATGTTGGTGTGGGGAGGCAGGGTGTACTCCATACAGTGAGAAAATGCAGTAGTTACCATTTTATTAAATTACAGTCTGAACATCCCTACTAATTTATTAACAACTCTTTTAGTGGTTTTCTGTCGCTGGAAATATAATTACTGTTGCTGGCAACAGATGCCACATCTGGCAGTGGAGAAGAATGTAGCACCTCTGTTACTGTATTCAAGCAGAAGTGGAGCTTGCTGCATATAGCTTTGCTGCACAGTGACGTGCAGAGTGGTAGGTAGTGTCTGTCCCTGGGATGTGCTCATCTCACCCTTTTGAGGAAAAAAAAAAAAAGTTAAAAAGCAAAGAACCTCTGTAGATCCTGCACCTTCTTTTAAGGAGAGCAATAAAAAACTTGGACTACCTGCTCTTCTTCATGTTTTAGGTACCTGAAAATAGTTTATTTCTGTTAGCCCTCTGGAGGGAATTGTCTGTCTGAAGCATTATTTAGCACTCTGTATTATATAAATATTATAAAAGGTGAGGGAGACCAGCTGATGGATTTTTGGTGTGTCTGTATAACAAATGGTAATGATTTTGGTGGATTAAATGGCTGACTTAATAGTTTCTTTGCTAATCCTGGAAAAGCTGTGATGGCAATGACGGACCTGTCCAGGTGATCTGAAGGACATACTGAAGTGTGGGTGGGTTGGAGATAGTCCCCTTAATCTGTCCCTTGCCATGCCCCTGGTAAATCTGGCCACAAGGACCATTCCTCAGCAATGATGCTGAGCTCAGGACCCACCATGGCTGCTCTTGGCTCTCCCACCCTTCAGCAGGGCCATGTACCTCTGCTCAGTGAAATCTGAAAAAGAACAGTCTTGCAGGACCTCTGTGCAGAGCTGAGCCCTCTCTCAGCTGCAGTGAAATTGCAGGTAAAGTCTGCTGAGGGTTTTCAACAGAAATTTCTTGAGAGTTCTCCAAAAACCATTTTCCCATTCAGTGTCATTTCCTTATGTGACAGCAGCATTTTCTGAAGGAACACCCTAAATTACTAAGAAAGTTGACTCATCGGTTCCCTTACTGAACAATAATCTTTAATTCATGATCTGTTCGCAGTGGGCTGGGTGCTTACTTAGCCATGGATTTGAGGGGGAGTTTGGCTTGTTTAAAGGCTTCAGTATTAAGCCCACTGGGTTTAGCCGAGTCTTTCTTGGCACATAAAAGCCTGGGAGACTAATAAGGCACACAAGCTCAGTTATTAATGAATTACGTCTTCTAAAACTTACTTTTATATGTGATGTAGTTGTCAAGGAATAAAAACAGTTTTAAAGAACAACCAGGAGAAGAAGCAAACTAGAGACAAGCCGTGAGCTGTCCCGTGCCTCTCTAGAGATTCTTGTCATTTTGCCAAGTCAGGCACTTTAATACAGGGCTGACGATAAAGAAACAGGGCTTGATTTCAATCCTCTTATTGTCAATAAAAATAGTTGATTGATTTCAGAGGTAGACTGGAGATCCATCTGTGTGCTTCTAATGCAAGGCAGCGTATGTATATTTGAAGTAACTGGACTGGACAGTCCTACATGCAGGTTGTCTGCTGCTGGCAGCCAAAGCGCTGGAGCATCACTTGGAAAAATTCTCCATTGCTTAGGAGAATGACAGATGCAAACTGAAGGGCTGGAGGTGACATTTTATTTTCTCTAATGAAAGCTCTCAAAACAGTCTCTCCAGTTTATAACTGTCTAACTTCCTCCGCTCTTTGTTTTGCAGAAAATAATATTGGGAAACTTCTCATGTGTTGTTCCAATGTGTTTTTTTCTTTCCTAGTCCTAGAGGAAGTTGTTATTGATAATGTGTTCCAGCAGCTTAGGAGACTGCATTACAATAAGCTTATGAGAATCTTTCCTGTCATTAAGTCTCCATGAAAAATCATAAATTGGATTTAAAAAATCCAGTTTATTCAAATGCTTACATCATTGAAATAACCTTTTTTAAAAGAAAAAAACCCAAACCTGTTGGAGTGTGTGGTAGGTAGGAATCTCTCTTCTAAGTGAACGAAAATGAGCTTTACCATGAATTTGAACTAAAATATTTCAATTATTTTCCTTCCTACTTCTACATCTGATTCAAACTCTGCAAGGGATGACAACACTCATGATCTCATCCTCTGTGGGATACCTCAGGAGGTGATGTAGCCCTGGTCTGGTTAAAAGAGAAAGGATAAGGGTGTCTGCAAATGAGCATGCATTCCTGTCTGTGCCCTGTAACCCCTATCTCATATGTCTGGCTTGTGTAACTGCAGGGTGAATACCTGCATACAAAGCAGCTGGGAAGTTCAGACCTCTGTCCTAAACCTAGGTTGGGATTCATTAAGTCATTCTCCTTCTACTGCATCATGGGGAATTGTCTAAAGTACAATGGTACCCACTAAAGCCAAAGGTAGGAGTTTTATGATCATCTCAAGACCGCCCACTGCCATTCATGGCAGTTCCAACATCAGTGTTTTTGGCTCATCCCACAGCCTGAAAAAGGAGAAAGCAAATTCTCTTGAATGAACCCCCAAATTTCTTTTCATCCTCAACAACTCAACATGGGTGGAAAAATTTGCTTTTTTATTATGTCTGTGATGAAATGTGCAGTTAAAACCAATTTCCCCAGAACTAGCATAGTTTAATGGTGATTTATGCACTGAAGCAGGTCTGACATTTCGATCCTTACTTGGTTCTTTATTGTAATCTTATCACCCAGGTCACCTCTAAATTCAGGGGGGAAATGGCTTTTTGACTAAAAGTAAATATCTGCAAAGGTGTTTCATTTTTAATTAGGATTTTGTTAAAAAAAAAAAAAAAAAGCCACTTAAAAATCCTCAGCCCAACACGCAGTCAGCCAGTGAAAGACAGATCTGCCTATTTGCAAGCCTTTATGTTTTCAGCCCTGGAAGGGAAGAGCACAGCACCATGATCATTGCAACAGCTTCACAGTTGGATTATGGTAATAGTCTAATGATGACAATGCCAATCTCAGAGCAGGTCAATTTATTCTGCCCAGCAGCAAGGAATGTGTTGTAGATGAACCCAGAACTGACATCTATCAGAGCAACTGTAATGTATGTGGAGAAGAGAAAGCTGTAGATTGATGAAACAAATTTCAACAGGGTATGCCAGGCACCTCCTAAATGGGCTCTGGGTGTCCAAATTGCTCGTGCTAAGCCCTGAAAGTTGCCCTCTTGACATGTGAGAAAGGATCTTCTAGATGAAATGGAAAAGACTATGGAGATAGTGTTTTGTTAAGCAGCTGGATGCTGTGGAAATTATTAGCATTAGGACATTCAAGTCCCACTGTCCTTGGCAGTTCTTGGTCATCTAGCGCACAACAAAGTGAAACACTGGTATAAATGTGTTAACAGTGAGAGCTGAGCATAATAGCAGGCATTGTATTCTCATCATGCATTCAGCAACATGCCATAAAAAATATTGGAGGACTATGTCAGCAGGATGTAAGCATTTGCTAGTCATCTGTCTTTTGGGATTTCAGCCTGGCAAAAGCCCTCGGTGACATATCTTCTTACTTCCCAGCATCCATACAACAAGTATTTTGAATATTTCCATATAATTTGTTCCAAGGGGAATATAGAGGATGGTAGAGAGGGAAAAGAGACTGAGATTCGTGTTTTAATCGGAGTAGGGGTTTTTTTTCCACCTCTCCATTAGTAAATTAAAAACCACCATCAGTTTGGGGGAATATTTGATAGGAAGCAAGTAGTGAATGTGTCATTACAGCATTTTTCTTCTTCAGCACTCTGCTCACTGGAGCCCATAATCCCAGCACAGAGGCAGGCTGGCTTCTTTGCTGCAGCTGTTTTAACATCAACCACTTGTTTAGGGATTTTTGACAGTGATTTCAGCTCCTGGTTCACAACCTGCTGTAGGAAAACTGGACGTGAGATCCTTGTGTATCACGAAACACCACCTGAAGGTGTGTCCTCGTCCTCCCCTGTTGGGAGAGGTTTCATATGAGCGAAAGCAGAGTGCAGGTCCCAACACAGACAGTGTATTGTGCACTGTCAAGCAGTGAACTTTGCAATGAGCAGCATTTTAAAGGCCCCTTTCAGTATTCCAGCACGGCTTTATTGCCACGGCTCGCAGCACATGCTGGGCTCCTCAGGACAGCAGTGGCCAGTGATAAACATGGAGAGAATAAGGAAGTATCTCATGAAGGTCTGATGGAGGAACGTTACCCTCGGCACTCTTAAATAGAGAGTAGCTTTTCGTAACCCAGGACCTCTTGGGGGGAGGAGGAATAGGAGTGTTTGGGATCGGATGCTCCCCTGACCTGGTATTGTTTGCTCAAGTTTGGAAACTTGGCAGCCTTCGGCTTTCATTAAACTTTGATTGTTGTGTATTTAGAAAAGGCTACAGGAGGAGGTACAGCAGTTTTGGCAGAGTTTTCCTGCTGCTGATTAACTCTAAATTTTACTATGTCTTTTATGTTTTTTGTAAGGGAGGAAAACTTTGTAGCTCTTCTTCTCCTTTTAGTCTTCTGCTTTCTGTGTCTTTTCAGGTGGCTGTTGAGTTCCCATTGAAGTGGTATTTGCCTCAAAGAACACGTGCCCTGGCATTGCAAATGGGCGGTGGGCTCAAACTCTCACTGGTGTTTTGGGGAACAGATAAATGTTTTAGTTATCTGCCACATTGATCCTTAACTGACTGACCTTCCTGTCCATCCTTGTGTGGAAGGAAACCTTTGCTTTACCATAAGCAACTTAGCAGCTGCTCTGCTGAAATATTTTGATTTTAAATACACACCCTTTCATCTGTCTCTCTACCATTTTTCACTTCAAAACATCTTTTCATCCTTTCCTGGTGCCTCTTTCTTGATCACCTGTTGTATACCACAGCGTTTTCCTTGACTGCAAATGAATTCCCATCTCATTGCAAGTCATCGTGTCCTGGAAAGCTGTCAGCCAGCATCACCTTGCCAAGGCAGGCTCTGCAAGTAAGAAGTAGTAGATAGAGAGGAATTGAAGTGAGGTCACTCAACTTTGCTTTCTCATTCATTCCTCTGGTTCCCTCACACTTGAGTAGTCACAAGTGGCGATACATTTTTGTCGAGACCAATCGTAATGAGATTTTTATAAATCTGTGCAGCTGTATGTTTATATTGGCACCAAGGTACACTTAATGCACATTTTACAGGCCAAAGAGCTAATTTTGAGAATCTGCTAGCAGCATTTGAATGCCCCATTATAATGCCTACATTTGTAAATTGAGGCTTTGAGTAGGTTTGGTTTAAAAGCTGAGGGAATTAGATGATCTTTAGACCAGTGCTGCAAGTTTAGGCCCTAATA
Organism: Megaceryle torquata; assembly: GCA_024611175.1. Taxonomy (NCBI): domain Eukaryota; kingdom Metazoa; phylum Chordata; class Aves; order Coraciiformes; family Cerylidae; genus Megaceryle; species Megaceryle torquata. The sequence goes on along the minus strand of JANIJG010006322.1, from coordinate 8,159 downwards.
CCAAATCAGTGGAAAATCAATGTGCCTTTCCATTTGCCTTAATGGACTTTTGGATCAAACCCATATTCTTAAAAGCATTTGAGTGCATGAATAGTGTCAGGTCTTTAGACAGGTTTTTAATTTGCGAGCCTGAGTGGTTGCTGGTGGAACCTTAGGTATGTAGACAGCTGCAGATGGGGAATTCTGCCCCTGACTGACTGAACCAGAACCCATGTAGATTTGTATCCAAAAAGGGGGAGCCCTTTTTATCCGAGTCCAAAAAATCAGGTGCTTTTCTTTTATAAGGAATTTATTAATGAAAATTATACTTTATAAATAATACTGTAAGAAGACAGGCCACCTTCCTCCTTCCTTAAAGAATGCTGGAAGTTTGAAAGAAAATATTTCCTGTGTGGTGGTTGAGTTCTCTGAAGGTTGAGCTGTTACATAGTGCTCTGAGCCTACCACTGCAGTAATACAGAAGCTGCCTTTACTGGAGTGCTATAGAAGCTGAAAGACTATGAGCAGAGCCCTGACAAAGATAACAGTAAGTCTCCCTGTGTTAAAAAATCAAAATAAAATCAACAGAAGCACTTCTAATCTACATCATTATGCTATAGATCCTTCAAATGCAAATGTTTTATTACTTTGCCTGTACAATAAATTAACTGCAAAAACATTTCCTCACATTCCTTATGTTTTAACCTTGGCCTTGGCTGCTGAAAATGTTCTTTATTTAATGCTTCAGCATTCCTACTGCTTGGCAAGCTTATGGTTCAGCACAGAAGGGGAATTTGATTGAAAGGCTGTGCTACATTTAGGATCAAATTCTCAGTGGCCAATTCACTAAGGGTGCAGCACAACTCAGTGGAGGAATTGCTAAGTTTTGTGGAAGTTGAGGTTCGTTCTGCCAAAAAGGAGTTGCCTTTTTAATTAGTGCAAATTGACAGAAGCCTTCTCCAGTGTGTGCCTTGCTGATCTTGTCCTCCATTTGTGTGAAACTGTCTCCAAGAGTGGCAGTGTGTCTCAGACGTGCTGAGCAGCCTCTAGGAGCGGGGATCTGCCATAAGGTGTGGGAGAGCAGCTTTGCACGCTGCATCTTGCACCTCCTATATATGGATAGAGACAAATGTGAGATAATATGGTTCTGCAAAAATGTCACAGAATTTTTAGTGCCCTGCACAGTTCGTGTGTACGAGCCAATGACGTAAGCAACTACTAATGTAATACTTTGTAAAGGATCTTCTGTGTTGTGATCTTACATCTGAAGTTCAGTTGTTTTAAGTCCAGTCTGACTGCTGCTGGATGCTTGACGGTGCTCTCTTTTTTTCCTTTTACCTCCTCATTTGTATAGGCTTTATGTTAGAAATCAAAGAGAATATAAGATACTTGCATAAAGAAAGTCAATGCCATTTGAAACTTCCTGTATGACTTCTATATCTCCTTTTGTTGCATTTGATTGTTTAGCTTGAGGCAGGAAAGGGAGGTAAGAAATTTGCATGAAGATGGAATTACTTCTATACTTTCCTCTTTGAATTTACATGGGCTACTCAATTTTTTACTGAGGCCTAAGGGGTAATTACATCAAGGTCCACTTAGGCAGAAGACAGCACATGAGATCAGCTTTCCTGGCCCAGACAGATGCTGCATGCCACTTCAGTGCCGCACTGGGCGAGGATGGAAAAAGACACGCGTTCAAGTTCAGGAATGCAAGAGATTTTGACAAGGTCCTGGCAGAATGCTCTTGCAGTCTGGCTGATGAGTAGGGTCTACCCTACATGTAGTCCTTCAATATCCTAAAGGAAGCCTGAGGAAAGTCTTGGGAGTCTTCTCAGTTCTGCCATGATGAAATATTATCTTGGCCTCCGTCCTGGAGTGCTTACGTGCTTTGCCAAATTTGAGCTCTAAGCAAACAAGGGACCTGTATCACAGGCATGTTCCTCATTTTTAATCATTCTTGTGTATGAAGAGCTTTGATATTTTTTGGATGGAATGCTCCAGCTCTGAAGAGCAATCCTTGCTCTTATCAACAGTGTGTTTGGAAATCCTGTCAAGCTTTCATTTTAGGGTGTTTACTGCATTGTCCTCATTTGAAATCCAAAGCAGTGAAGTGTTCCAGCCCTTTTGAAAACACATTGCTGGATGCAGAAATACTTAGAAACTTGCAACTGGCTGCCCAAGTCCCTACAAACAGTTAGTGGTAGAACAAGGAATTCCACCACGTTTTTCCCATCCCAGATTATGTCCAAACTGCTGCATTACCCTGCTTCAAACTGTACAGCCACCGGGACATTAAAAGCAAGCCCAATGTAAATGGCTGTTTTAAAAGCAACTTGGAACCTTTCACAATTACCCAGTTACTTCTTTTCAAGTTCTTAAAAATCTAACTTCCAGTAAAAACAGGGTCTCAGGGAAAGGTGCACAATTGAGCTCAATGGCCAAATTACCTTGAAATTCACTAGAAATGGGGTACTTGAGCTCCTTCCATTTCTTCTGAAAATCTCAGCCTTAGTCCCCCTATTTCAGTGGGGTTCTCTGCAGTTTGGTGAAAAATTGTTCACTTTTGGAGCTATGTAAATCCTAATGATTAAATCAATTTTTTACATGTGTTTGGGGGCAGGGGGGATGTTTGGTTTTTTTTATTCTAGAATACACTAGCTAGCTGTCCAGTTTCCACTGGCACAGAGAAACACAATGAGAGACCCCATTCAAAACCAGTATTAGCCATGGATCAAGGCTGCAGGGACCAGGCTGAAAATTTCATAAAATACAGAAGGGAAGATTGCCCAAATTACCCTTCTCTACTCTGTTTTGGTTTTGGTTGGGGTTTTTTTTATGTGGTGGTGGTTTTTTGTTGTTTGGGTTTTTTTGCATATATAACTTCAATGAAATTTTGAACACCTACCTGCATTTTTGGTTTGTTTTTATTAGTTTTCCTTTTTCCTGCAAGGCACTGGCTTTGCTTTAGAGTAGGAAATGAGAAGTTTGATGACACAATACACCAGAACTGAACACTGAGGACAAATCTGGTTGCTAAAGGGCTGCTTTGTGTTTCTTTTTGTCTTGTCCCTGAGCCAAACTGTACCTGGGTAGTTCAAGAATAAAAGCCCGAGCGATCACCAATGGCATCAATGTTCACTTGATTTTTGCACATTTTGCTTTGTAGCCCAGCTTACTTGCAAGAAAGACTTTCTATGGAGGGTTATATGGCCACCCTGTTGTACAATCTATGCCTAGCTTGCATGCCTTTATATGGTGTCTGTGGAAAAGCCCTATTTTGATTAGGGGTTTTTCCCCAATTTTTTGTTAAAAGCTTGTTTAGCTTTGGTTTTAGCTGTTGACAATTAAGACAGCTAGTTAAAAAACACTTCTGGAACAGATCTTGGCTTACTTTGAGGTATTATGTCACTTCAGAGAAAGCGGGAGCAGATCCTGCTGGGCACAGCACCACTCAAAAAACATTGGATCCAGCATTGAGACTTCCTGTTGCGATCGAAGCACCGCAGCCCCGGCCCACGGGAGTAATGCAGATTTAAGCTGTCTTTACATCCTGCTGTTCTCAGATGAGTTGACCACTCACCAAGCATATGTCAGCATTCCCAGGCTGGATTGCTGGGAGCAGCTGCAGGGCAAAGAGAGAAAATTAGGGAACAGTTTGTCTGCACGCATTAATACAGACTTGTCTCATTCACTTGCTTCTTGGGCCTTTGTGCAGTGTGGTGTCTGGCTGTGCAATCTTGGCACCTTGGGGGCGGGGGGAGTCTTAGGTGCCACTGAATCCATGCTTTCAGTGAGGGGTCCAAGGCTCAGATGAGCTGACGTTGCCAAAACCCAGCTTCCTGCCATGTGGTCCTGCATGCAACTTCAGTGTGCCCTTGTAGTCTTAAGGTCGTTTGACACATTGCAGGGGATTTCGTTCGAGTTGAGTGGGCTTTAAGTAAACTCTACAGGGCTCTTTCCTGTTGATAGCTTTTTCTTTTTTCCTTCCTGGAATTACAACTAATTTAGTGCCACTTTTTCCTCACCTCTGTCATTTTCTTCAGCAAAAGTCAGGGGACAAGCCCTTTGCATAGAGAAAGTTCTGAAGTCTGAGTGCTTCACACCACCTCATGTCTTTGAGGTTGACTCCCTTCCCTCCTGCCCTCTGGTCCCCAGAGAGAGAACCTTTACAAGTTACAATACCCACCAAAGTCCCTTTGCTTCTGCTTCCATTTTAATAATTTATTTACAGAAGTTGTCTTTTCAGAAGAATCTGCAGGATGTGCTCTGAGTGCACCTATGTATTTTTAAAGAGCTTTTAGCTGATTCCCGTGGTGTGAATGATGAGATTGATTAGGGGAATAAAGACCTGTTAAAACAGAGAAGTAAGAGGTCATTCATTATGCTATACCACCACATACTGCTTGGTTTCCAGCTATTAAGAATACATGAGATACCGGGCTGTTGGAAGTGGACACACAATCCTTACTTTTATAGTAACATAGACTCTAGCTCCTGTAATTTAACAGTGCCCTAAAAATCCTGCTTATATTTTACAAGCTCCCACTTTGAAGCATGATACTGTTAGCGCTCGAGAGACAATGCGCATTAAATTTCAGCACTTGTTAAATTACAAATAATTGTCTCCACACTGTTCAATTTTGTGTAAGGAAAGAGCCAAGCAAGCTTTCCACATTAACCACCCGAGTTCAGTTGTGCCTGCTGAGTAGTGGGATATGCTCAAGTTCCCCATTACATTTCCACCCCTTTTGGGGATTTGGAGATATTTCTTCCCAGCTAAGGAAGTTTGAGAACTTCAGGGTAACCTGTTGGAAGTGTGTGGGAATGTCTCTCAATAAGCAATCTGTGGCTGTGTTGGCCTAAGGTAAAATTTAGCATCCAGGCAAGCCTGTAGAGGAATAAAGACGTGCTTTCTTTCTCCCAGCAGCATGCGGAGCTGGGGCTGGGAGGTGAGGGTGGAACAACACCGACAGTGTTCCCGGACACCCGGCTGCCTCCCCTGCTGTAGTTTTCCACAGTGGCAGAGGGAGTTGAGCAATCTGTGGAGGCAAGGCAAGCCTTTAAAGGAAAATTATGTGCATAGAGAAAAAGAAAATAAGGCAGGGTAGTGACTCTCAAGCCGGCATCTTTGCCGTGTGCCTTCAGTCAGTCTCCAAGCAACTGGCAATGTAACAAGGACACAATGAGTCAGACTCAAACGGTGCCATGCCTGCACCTTCATATAGAATTCTGTATATATTCAGTCTCTACGAGGTCAGTCTTAGCTTCCTTACCCACACCACTTTATTAAATGTGAAGAGCTGGCAGGCACCCGGCCACCCTGCACTCTCGATGTGGGCTCCTCAGCCAGATCTCCAGATGGAGTGGCTGGGTTGCAGGGTCATCAACCCTGCTTCGGCCGGGCCCCTCTGGGAAATAAGTCCCAGATAATAATTAATAACAATGAAAAATTTCCCCTTTGGGAAATAAGCCTACAGCTTATTTCCTAAAGACTCTAATTTTGCAGCTTTTCCAAGGCTTTGTGCTGCATGCATTCATCTTCCTCCTGTAGATTTGCAGCTTGCCTGGGCTTTGAAAGGTGGAGGTGCATGGAGTTGGGTAATGACTGGTCCGTGAAAAGAGGTCCCTGAACTTTTGAGCGCATACAGGGAGCATATGCAGGAGATGCACAGTGTGCTTGGATTTATTGGCCCCGTCTTGTCGGCAGTGTTGGCAGTACCTGTGCTTGGCACAGGTAAGAGCTTTGCTCAATGCCTGGTCTTGATGCGGGTGCGGCTGCCACAGACAGCACAGCTCGCTGTTAGGCGGTAGGAAAACATACTGGGGGAGTTTCATCTATTTTAGGTGCGTCATTGGAACCAGCTCAACACAGATATAATAAAAGCACACTTTATAGCAGAGAGGGAACTGCTGAAAGAGAATACTGTTGCAAAAAAAGCATGAAGGAAATTTCCACTGTCTCAGAAGTCCAGCAAATAACAGCCTCCGGAGGGACTGGTCAATCCCCAGTACTATTCTTTCAGAAGATGTCAATATTCATGATTTATTTTTTTTTTCTTCTTCTTTACAGTCAGGACACTTTGGGGGTGATTGATAAGTGTAAGAAATCAGAAGTACAGTTTACATTGACTTGGGTCTGAAAAATGTTAATGGGCACATCTACAGCCAATGACTGGCCCTGACCCTGGGGTCTTGTAGGGAAGTCTTCAGACATGGGGCTCTTGATGTCACCTCAGGCCTGGCTGTCGGCTTGACCACCACTGGCTCTTGTAGATCCAGTCCTGTCAAAAAGCTCTAGCTAAAAAGTGCAGGGGGAAAGAAGAAAATTAAAACCCAGTGTTTATTGTTTGCTTCAGCTCTTTAGCCCCTCTCTGTTGGCAGTAATTGCAGTGGGCTGCTAATGAAAGCCAACCCAAACCAACAGCACTGTGGAACTTGTCACTTTTAATAAAGAAGGCAGTCCAAGCACTCGAGATCCCTGCAGTATTTTTACTGTAAAAAAAAAAAAAAAAAGCAAAGCTGCTTTTCACAGTAGTCATTGACCCTCAGCTAATGAGTAGAACCAAGAAGCCCCTGGGGAAGAGCCCTCACCTGCCAGCAGCACAGTGGGCAGTGCCCACTTTATGGCACCCTCCCAAGAGCTCCTTGGTGGGAAAATCATCTGAAGTCACAGACTCCCTTTGCCTTGCAACAGAAGGTGGGAATACCTTGACAAAACCTCAGGATTTTGGCGTGGGTAAAACCCAAGCCTGGTCTCTCTGTGGGATGAACTGGCATTGCTGTTAGCTTTTTATGGGAACTAATCCTCAGGTCCTCATGGTAAATACAGTGGTATGTGGCCTTTCCTTGCCAGTGCTGGTTACAGCATATCACCCCTTCCAAAGAGAAATGCTCCCTTTTCATCAGGGGTTGTGGCAGCTGAGACAGTGATCCTAATTTAGGTAATCTCGGGTCTGTTCATCTTCATGTATTTGATGTTTTCACTTGTCTGGCCAAGATTTATAATTTTATTTTCTTGAATGATGCAAACTTTTTTTCCTTTATCTTGGGTGTCAGTTCAAAAAAAAAAAAGGCTTTCTGGAAAATAAAAATGCCTTTTGAGGAAACAACAACAACAAAAAAGAAGTTTACGTATTAAAATAGAAAACTTTACTTACTATAAAACACTCAGCTCTGAGGTTGACTCAAAATAGATTTGTTAACCGTACAGTCTTGATCCAAACCAAAAGATTACACTTTATGGATAAAGATTCACAGTTGTAAATTCTGCTATGTAGTTCTTTTAGTCTGCTGGGGAAAAAAAAAATCACTGTAATTTATTTTACCTTTTCAATACTTCTTTCCCCCTCCCCTGTTTTTTTTTATATTCACCTTTAGTCTCCATGATCTGTAAAAATAACCCTAATTCTTTTCTGCTCTGGATAAACCAGTAGTTATTCTAAACTAGAAGAAAAAGCCCCTTTCATATTGTTGATATTGGATGTTTGTTTAATTTCAGTAGGGCTTTCTAAAGGTGTAATGCAAGTAGAGTTTATTACTCTTTGAGTCTTTAATTGCTGTAGTAATATTTTTTTACAGCTCCTTATTTTTACATTTAAGAGTCCCCAGACACTTTGATTTATTGGCATTGGTGAATGATTGATAAATGATTGAGGTTAAATAGAAAAACTGAAGGCATTGTATGAAATAGAAATGGTGCCAGAATGACCATGCAGGACCCGACAGTATATTTAATGTGATGCATACTGCTATAGCTGCTATAAGCTACAACCAAAGCTACCACAAATATCAACTGTTCCCTGGGAAGGGACTAAAAATGCAACAACAATGAGAGTGGGGGGTTTTCCTGCTAATCAGAAGCATGGCTTGTTCTCTTGCAGTCTAGCTTTTCATTTTGATGTCTCAGAGTGTTTATTTCTGGAATATCATAACCATAAAAAAAAAAGAATGGTTACAGACAGGCTTTTCACAGGCACCTAAAGCAGTTAGGCACCTCGTTTTTGTGATGTTTCTGTGGGAGTTGGTTATTTTTGTCTCTTATGCTCCTTTGGAATAGCAAACAGGGGGTTCTGTTTCAGGCTTGTTGAGCACACACAGCTTCCGTCCACTGCTATCAGTCGCTGTTCTGCTTACAGACAGATTTTTGGGCTCAGGTACCTGGAGAATCTGTATTTTTATAT
>JANIJG010006321.1:31302-41559 GCA_024611175.1 Megaceryle torquata | reverse complement strand
ATCTGCTGTTATCAATATTGGGGAAATAACTGAAAACAACCTTTCAGGTAAAATATTTCTGCTCTGAACAAAGTATGAAATAATTTTATGGTGCTGTTTAGAATCCTATTAGTGTCACTGTACTTCAGTCTTGCTTTTTATAAATAAGATATTTAAATAAAGTTACTTTCTTTCAAAATTGACAGTTGAAATAATTATGATATCTAGACATAGTTGGTCAAAATTATCCCCCATCTTCACAAATGTGCCTGCTCTACCCGTTTTGTACTGGATACTTATAGATGTATATATCAGACACGCATAGAGATGTCTCATGCCTCTCCAATATTTTTTGTCTTGAAACATGAGGTTCTTTATATGAATTACAAATCTCTATTTCCATCCCATTTCTGAGCTTTGTGCATCCAGTCGGTTTACAAGTCACCAGTGCTTCTTCTTATTTCAACATTTCAATTTCTCATTGCCCTTACCCATCTCTAGAGACAAAACAATGGGAAAAAAAACCCATTACAAGTAAAACGTCCACAGCTGCCTTGTCTCAGACATGGTGATATGAGATGGGCAAAGTCTGCAAAGAAAACAAAATCCTTATAAGACCAACAGAAGTATTAAAAACAAAAAGAAAGAAAGAAAGACATTTTTGGATACTGAGTGCGCCAGATATCATGACAGTGATATCAATTGGGTAGTAAAAGATATTACTCCCTCTACAAACCTTGTCTTTTTAATATCTCAGCATGCAGCAAGATCTCATCCTTAACACAGGGGGTATTCACCATTTTTCAAAAGTAAACAACTCATATTTATTTCATAAATATATTAAACTGCATTTTCATGTGCTGATTACACACTTCCAGTTCTCAATGTAAATAAAGATGAGTTTTGATAAACAGGTAACACCTATTAATATTTCATACCTTATACATCCTCAGAAATAATATTTTTAGTTTTTCTCATCATGGAAGTTTCCAGAATGTAAGACATCATTTTGAATCATGACAGAAGGGAGAGAGGAGAGGAAGTAGTCCCACTCTCCAGGCTTGGTGCTTTGTGAAATGAGGCTGCAAACCCACAGGGCATCATCACTGACTGGTGCCTTCCCATCCAAATGGCTGCTCCTTATCAGAGCTTCTAACTCCTGTGTGTTATTGACAAATATTGGCCACAGCTTCAGTTCAGATCTAGTCCAGCCTTGAGGTACATGTGTAATCCATCAGGATAGGAAGGAGTTTAGCTACTTGCTCAAAGTCAAGCATGTGCATCAAAACCTGCTGCCACAAGTGTATCCTCAAGCCACAGCCAAGACATTGCCTCTCAAATCTAAAGTCAGCCAACATTAAAACTCTGGACAAGAAGTTGTCAAATCTTAACACAAGCCTCCTTTGCAGAGGAAACAAATAGCACAGCTTACATTCCCATCTCAAATATATGAGGTTTTGGTCCTAGTGGGCCCAAAAATTTCAAAGAATATCTAGAGCATGTGAATTCTATGTGTGCTTGCAAAGATGCTCTCAAAACCACACCAGGAAGAGAAGTCCAGTATTGGCTGCTCCTTCATGTGCACTGACTGCCTTCAGACACCTGCATGGGCTGCCTTTCCTGCCTTCGAACAAAACTGTCCTGTGTCTTGTCCTGTTCAAGATCTTCTCCTCTGACCCACCATGAGCAAAAACTGTCCAAGCCTCCTCAGATCTCAATAATTCTGTCTCAGACAAGGATAGACCAATGATTCAAGGAAAGCTGTGAAAGACTAATAGATTGAGGGTGATCTGCAACTTGTTCAGCTGAACTTCTCTCATTTGTTCTCATTTTTTTAAGGCAAGACTATCCTCTGTGTGCACCAGCACATGGATGTGTTTCACTGCTCATCAGCCTTTCTAGGAATCTGGTTCCTAGATGGTCGGTGTGACTTTACAGACATTAGGATGTACCCAATCAAACTCTCTTCATACATCAACCCCAAATCAGGCCATAATTGATATAACCACCAACCTTCTAGTTCAAAGCTGGTTCTTGTCACAGAGAGGCAGAAAACTCACATCTGCTTGCAAAAGATCTTGCAGATACAGCTGTACATGATCTGGCCTTGCAATTAATTTTTGACATAATATTAATAACTAAAAGCAGTAAGTGACCAATAGCTGGCACTTTTATATATCCTCAGGGTCTCTGTGTGCCATGCATTGTGACTGCCCTGCCACCCAGTACTGCGCTGCACAACACACCTATTGCAAACACGTTCATTAGGAGTAGGCCAAATAAGGCTAAACTTTACCCAGAAAAAGTGCAATTACCAGCTGAGACAATGGAGGATTTTTACATTTTGAGGTCACACACATGGTTCTCTGCTACTGTAAATATACAGCCTTGAAAGAGTTTGACACGAGCTGCTGTCCCATGAACATTTATAGCCCATTCATGTCCAATCTTAAGCAACTTCAGGTTGCTGATGACCAAATAACTTGATGGAAATCAGGCCTTTGCTCTCAACCTCATTTGTAACAGGCAGGTTGGCAAGACTTGACCGAACCATGACAGGGTAGCATAAATCGCAATTGCACAGAAGACTGAATTAATTTTGTGGTATCTGTGCTCTTGAATATGGTTTTAAGGACCAAATCACAGAATCACACAAAATCACAGGATGGTTTGGGTTGGAAGGGACCTTTCAAGGTCATCCAGCCCAACCTCTCTGCTGGGAGCAGGGACATCTGCAACTAGAGCAGGGTGCTCAGAGCCTCAGCCAACCTCACCTGCAATGGTGGGAGGGATGGGGCAGCCCCCCCCTTTGGGGGCAACCTGGGCCAGGCTCTCCCCACCCTCATAAAAAAAAAAAAAAAAGATTGTGACTTCTAATTTGGAAGCTTATTTAAATACATACTTTGGAAACCTCCTTCTAGGATAGATGGTTCAAGACCTTGGCTTTTGTTATGAATTAGGAGAGAATGTTGCCTTGCAAAAATATTTTATTATGTCTTGAGATACTCTTCAAGCCACCTGAAGACCAAATCTTAGGACTGCCTGGTTTCCAGCTAAGTGATAAGAGCTGTACTCATTAGACACAGTGATGGAGAAAGACACGGTCCTGGTGTCCCACCTGCTATGGATGCAGAGCAGCACCTGGGCAGCAGACCACCAGGGAAAGGCAAGCAAAGTCTATCCAAATGAGCATCACTGCAGAATGGGAGCCATAAGGGTCTCTCCACAGAGTGGCATCAGTGATTCATCACCAGTCTGCAGGAATCAAACAATGGAATGGGAATTGACTCCTGTATTTCATTTGCTTTGCATCTCTGTTGGATCAGTAGAACTCCTTACTGCAGCTACAAGCTATTATGAATGCTCTCCACCCCCACTGCTTTGGTAGGACATCAGACACCCTCAGAGTGATCCAAAACCCGCAACACTCAAAGGAAAACCAGCACCTGACTTCAGTTTTGAGCCAGTCCCTTGTATAAAGGCTCAGCCACAGTCATACAATCTTAAGGCTTCATAAACCCAAGTAAGCAGTATAAGGCTGAACAATAGTCCTTCCTTGTAATTAATACCTGCAATGTAAATTAATCCAGGCTGCCAATAGCAGCTGCTGGGTAAATAAGAATCTGTGGCACTACCACTGTCAAAGGCCCATGAGCATACGATGCCGTGGATGTGAATACAGGGAATAGAGGATCATTGAAACAGGAACACTTAAAATGTAACCTGTTCTCCTTGGGAAATGTGTGGCATTCAACAGGGAACCTGACAAGAGCCATTTTATTCAGGTAAATAAATGCAAACAGGCATCTGCAATCTCCAAGTATTCCTGCCATCCTCAATAACTCTATTTGGATCATGAAAAGAACTTTTGTTTTGTGTGTGTGTGTGTGTATGTGTGTCCAATTTTTCAATTGCATGTTGACTATTTTTTTTAACATATTCTCTTCTGCATTTTTTAGTAGTGGCTCTGGATTTTTTTCTTTACATTAATCTCTTCAAAACTCACAGCTTTGCAGGCATTCTCTGTCTTGCCTGTGCTTCTCACCAAGAAAGGCTGAGTCTCCCCATAGCTTGGTAGGTTTTGTTCTAGGCACCAACAATCCCCTTCAAATATGCTTCAAATGCCTCCACAGAGCTTCAGCAAGCAGAAATATAACAAAACAAAACCCAAACCAACCAAACAAACAAAAACAACGAATAAAACCAAATACAAAACCCCAAACAAACAAAAAAACCCAACACAATAAACAAACAAAATTAATTCATCTCCAGTCCACATCCTACACATATCACAGAGAAGATACATGTTCCAGCAGTGGCCTCCAGTTCAAGAGAGGAAGGTAAATCCTCATGAGAATAGTAACAGAGCTCTCCAGGAGAAGATCAAAAGCTGAAGATGTTGTAGGAGAGGGAAACTGGAGGAAACTTGCCTGGTTACCCCCAGAAACCATACCAGACTGTTGCACCAAATGGAAGATGAAAGCAAAGCACAGGACTAAGGTCTGTAACAACAGTGCTCGGGTGGTTTACAAAGATGAGCTAAAGAAAAAATGTGAACAATGATTGAGGAAAAACGATGAAAAAGGAGAATAATATGGCACTGAAGACTGATAATGGGAACACATTCATAGGAGGAAGTAACTAATATTTCTTACAGGCACATAAAATCTTCAAACTACATCATTATTCATTTGTATAGTAGCCCAGAAAAATATTAATACTCAAAGAGTAAACACCACTGTTTAATCCATTTGAAAACTAAAAAAAAAGCCCAAACAAGCAAATTTAGAGCAAACGACTTGTATGTACAAAGAAAATCATATCACTATCTCATTTCAGGCCTTTATGAATCCAGAGGGAGCCAAATGAATTCAGATAAATTTACATTTGCAGTTGACAGTTCACCTCAGCAGCCTGGGAATGTTTATCTTTCATTAATTATGGTTCAAGGGGAACTGCAACCTGAGATAGCTCAGCTAAACCTCTCCTCTTACAGATTCAGACCTGCCACCTGGAAGGCATCCAAGCCTTCACCCGTGCCTCTGGCCTCAGCCCAACTCCTTGAATTTATTTGGATGGCCACAGAGCATCTAGCCTGTGCCACTCAAAGATGGGCTTTTCTATCTGATAAAGGTGGTGAGATACATTTCTGACAAATGCCTGGTTAAATATCTTCTTTCATATTCTCAAAGCAGGAGACAATTTTATTCCTATTTGTCCCGGACCAAGCGCACAGTGACCTGTTGATCTATAACCCAAACCCACTCCTCCAGAACAGTGAATGCTCAGGACTAGCTTTCTGGTTTGGAAAATGCAAAGTTGCTCCAGCAATTTCATTGGAGCTGCATTGATTTTTACCAGCTGAGGATTTAGCCCACAAATCTCCTGCTGAGATACAGGTGTTGAGCAGGATGGAGGAAATCACATGCATTCCTTTGAATCAGCTCTCCCAGGCAGGAGCAATAATAAATTCAGATAAACTGTTGTGTCATTTGAAGATCTATTAAGATTGAATGGTTGACTTCCTCCTCAAGGGAACTTCCTGATAATTGTGTATTGCTTTGACTCATCCACTATCTTCTCGAGACCCCTCCTGCCTCCGGAGTGTCCTTAATTCTTCTACTCCACAAACTGAACAGATAAAAGACCAGCAAAGGATTTCGGCACAGACAGCCCGGACAGTAACGGGGTGAGGTTTTGGCAGAGCATCTCCAGACATTATCTCATTCCCCTGTGGCAGCCACCCTGAAGAGGTCTACATTTATAAAATGGTCCCACATATATTTCATGTCAATGGGTATTATTTGTACACTCTAACTCGCATGCAGTATTTTTTAATACTCACACCTTCAACATACTCAAACTGTTTTAGAAGGTTGTACCTTAATAGGGCAAAATTAGTTCAGGGGCAGACAAAAATTAATTCAGGGGCAAACAGTGTCATGGTGTTTTGTTCCACTCTTAACTTCAAACAGGATCTCAGCAAAAACAACACTATTTTTCCCTTCTAGAGCATCTATCAGTGTTCAAAGCACTGCATTAAGGCTGGCATTAAACTGTTTTTACCAATAAAACGTTCCTAAGTGGTCATGTCAACAACACTGGTGCAAGAAATCAAGAAACTTATTCCCAAAACGATGTGATACTAGCAAAAAACCAAGTTTATATTATTTTGCACCAAACTATACCTCTCCTATCCCCTAGACCTGTGGCTAGTGGGTGTGTACTTCACTTTCCATGCCCAAAATTATGTTCCCAAAAAGGAGCAGTGTATTGGTGAGGTCATCAGGAAAACACAACTTGGTTTCCTCATTAGCACTTGCAGATAAACTGCTGATATACCACCTGAGGCTGGTCTGCTGGCTCCACTTTCACATCGCAATCATCTTCCCACTCACGTTACATGCACCATACATCACCGCGTGGCCTACACACTGGTATCAATTTGGGAGTACATGTCTATTTTGCAAGCTGTCCTGGCTTCATTTCAACATCATTAGCTTAAAACCACTCTGAAAAATAGGAACCAGTTCAATATGGATATCATACACATACAGTAAACCCACATAGAAGTACAGCAAGAGGTTTGGCTTGTTTGTGGAAATTTCCTGCAGGTCATCACCAGGGTCTGGAAACAGTAAACTTTATACATGGGACTGCAACCACGCTGCCTCTTCTGATAGCACACAGCAATACTGGCTGCATCTTCTGGAGTAGGATGCATCTCATCTACCTGTAGCCATTTAATCTAATTTAAAGTAGTCATCATAGATCCTTCAGTACTCAACCAACGTGTGGAGCTTCTCCAAATGGTGATTTATACCACCCTAAGATGCCAGGTCTAATATTGGAAGAAGGAATTACCCTTTGGAGGCATCTTGCACCTTCCTATTTCTCTCTCTAATGACTATAAAGAAAACTCAAATTAGCTTAGGCTACGCAATTACTTTTTACATGGCTGAAGTCATCTGAAAGCAGCCTTGTCCTTTCTGGCAAGGCTCTAGAAAGCCAAGCTGTTTGGAAAACCCTTACTTTTGGGCACATCCATGGGATTCAGGCTGCCAACAAGGTCTCTGACGTACAGGCCATCCCCATCCTCCTTGCTCAGCCAGTTGTTGCAGGGGAAGTAAAACCGGAGGTGAGGTCTGTTCATGTCAGTCACAATCACACGGTCGAGGAACCAGCCCGCGTTCAGCCCGGTGTTGTCATGCTCAATCCTGGAGGAAGAACAACACTGGGTTTGAAATTTTGACTAATACTGGTCATAGTAAATTTGTCCAATATTTTCTATTAAGCAAGGATAGAGCAGCTATACATAAAAAGCCTACTTATACCTAGATATCCGAAGTGTTTCATAGGATTCATGGGCTTTTACAGGGTATTTTGTAAATAACATCATTCCTTTCTCTGTATATGAGTGTGGGCAGATATCATAGTGGCATATGTGGGCTATTGCCTGCAAGGGGAGGCACACAAACATATGCAGACCTCCACATTCATTCAACATATGCATTGATTCACCTTACACTGTATACCTAAAACATAAGTGACTCTCCCCCCACCCTGTATCCCTCCTGCTCTTTACTCTTCTTACTTTGTTTTATCCACATCTTCCCATTTTCCCACCTTTCTTTGTGCTACTTGCTCATTTTAAATTTTATATAGGTCAGTCAGATGGTGGTTAAACATAACAATTATCATTTACATTACACTAATTTAGCTAAAGAGGACAGCAAACCCCATTTACCTCCATCAGGTCATAAAAACAGTCCTAAATGTCTTCCTCCATGATTGCATATGACAGAAATACAATTCTTGGTGGGAAGGATGGACAGTTATAAGCAATACTGCAGGTGATTTCATGCTTCAGTTCAAATAGTAGGCAGTAAACAAGTTTTTACCACCCTTTAACTTCACCTTGGTAGGAGCACGTTAAGAAATAATGAATAAAACATGGCAAGACTAAAACCTCTACAGCTTGTCACTCAATTAGCACCTCATGGAGCAGGTACTGTGGTAGTATCTTTGTGCAGGTACCTTATTTTCTTTATTTGTCCAACGTTGTTGGTTTTTACTCGGAACACGTCTGTTTTGCTCCTCTCAAAGGCTGTGCTGCTCCTGTAATACACACGCACAAAAGCTATGGTGAGAAAAACAGCAACCTTGTCAGCAAGCATATGTGGTGGCTTAACAGAGAGCTAGTGGTTAAGGATGAAGAAATGTGATTCCTAGCACTAGAAAGACCTACTTTTCAATGCCCTCTTCCCTGTGACAAATTTCGGATGCTCTAACTACCCACACTTAACAGACTTTTTCCCTTCTCGAGTCTAGGAGTCCTTCCAGAAGCTGAGGTGGAAGCTTTGGGGGAAATGCAATGCTGGCCCAAGCAGATGCAAACCTTGGATCACATTCCATATCACCTCCAAGTATAAAACATGACAAAGATTTTTCAAAATCCTCAACTAAATTGTACAAAGAGCTAAGAGCTGGTGGAGCCTGTGAGACTTTCCTATCAGCAAGTGGCTTTCAGAGGTGTCTGAAAATAATCTTCAGTGAAAATATTTCAAGGCAGCATCAATGAAGCAAAACTTACAGGAAGAACTCCAACTTTTCATAACACCTCATCTGTGGTTCCTCATCTCTGATGGTCCACCTATCAATTGTAGAGGTAACAGCAAAAAAATGGAGGGATGTTTTCAGCTGCTCCTCTCATTTCATGCTTATCAACCAGCTCTTCTTGGCCAACCAATGTGGAAATGTGGAAAACCCTGTTTAATCTGGACACCTGCACATCCACCTCAGTTGCTTTACAGTACTTTGAAAAGCCATATGCTTTTCATCTCCATTTCCCAGTACCAGCAGTGCCCTCTCCTGCCATCCTAGCCTCCAGGCACCAAGCAGACCCACTCTTGGTGATGGGGCAAAGGGGTTCCATAGCCTGATTAATTCCCTCTGGAGATGGAGTTCTGCCCAGAGCTCAGCCAGAAATAAAAGCATCCAAACTGCATTAAAGGTTTCTTTCTACACGTCGCTTCCGACATTTTTTTGACAACCATGGGGACTTCCTTTGTAGCTTTCTCCTATGACTTGTATCTCAATCAAAGCAAAGCGACTGCAAAACAGGGACTAGTTTGATTTTCTTTTTTTTTTGTGAAGTTTTAAGTGCTTGTATTTCACACATGTGAGTGGAAGGCAGTATAAAATACAGTGGCCCAAGCCAGGGGATGTAGAATTTAATTCCCAGTTCTGACTCTAGCTTGCGATCTGATCCTTGGCAAGAACCTCCATCATTTTTGAGCTTACATTTTCCACAAAAACACTATGAATAACATCAAGGCCAAACCCATCCTTGCTCTGAAGGCACAGCCTCTCCCACCTGCCCTTCCTAATGGGCCCCCAATTCACCTGGGTGGCTAAGCATTGCTGGGGATGATTAAACACAGCAAAAAACAGAAGTCATATAGAAATGAACAAAAAGACACAGCTCTTCAGGAGCATAAAGCCACAGTGACAAGCAACTTGTACTGAGAAAGTTAATGAATATTAATAATCTGAGCAAGGGGGTTCATTTTTGCTCATCTCTCTTCTCCACATCATTGAAGGATCTGCATGTGCCTTTGTTTAAAGGTTATTTTGTGTGTTCTACAGAGGCACACACAGCCCTCCTCCTCCTCCTCCTCCTCCTCCTCCTCCTCCTCCTCCTCCTTTTCTTCCTCCTCCTCCTCCTCCTCCACCACTCTGCTATTTCAGATCCCGAGCCAGGAGCATCCCTGCTATGCGAAAAGGCTAAAACAGTTAACCTTGCGGTGAAAACAAGAGACAATTAAATCCAGCCCAGCCTCCCCCAACCTGTCTGTCAGAGAGAAAACACACTCAGCGAGTGAGAGGCAATTAGTTTGTCAGGCTTGAGCGAGCAGCATAATGACAGCAGCTTCTCCCCGCATCGGCTCCAGAGATCGATGCAGTGCTGCAGGCTGATATGGAGTTGGCACAAAAGTATTAAGTGAGACTAATTAGCCCAAAGCTTTCTGTGTGCTGCTTCCAGTGGCTGCTGGCTTATGGCAGTCCCACCCTGTGCTGGGTTATTTCAGTTGCTGGGATGGTGGGACAACAGTGGGGAGGAAACTCCTGTTGGAGGAGCACCAAGTGGGCATCCAAAAGTGACCGTTGAGCAGATGCTTTGCGCGTCTTGAAAGAGCTTTGAGAAGTAGTGGGAAACATGATGGCTACCAAGAAGTTACAGACTTCCTTTTTACAAGGAATCACATGGAAAAGACA